>OZ024831.1:62313612-62416073 GCA_964016985.1 Anodontia alba
AGAAACGCAAGATTTAATTCTGGGGTTGTATTTTTAAAGAAAATTGTGGATTTCATTTGATTGTTTAATTTTTTTAATTCTTTATTTCATTTTCTCTTAAATGCTATTGGTTTAGTGTCGTATAGCAGACGACGTTTGCAATAAATAGCGTTAAACACAGACACCCAACGTTATTGAATAATGGGTATCAATAGCGCGTGTGTCCACCACGGGCTGCTGTTGCGGTTCTCACTCTTCTAACCATAGACCCGACTAAGTTGTCAATGGTCCTTTGAGAGATATTATTCCACTCTTGAATAAGAGCTAGCTGGAGCTGTGCGACGTTGTTCGGTACGTTGACGCGCTTCCTGACCCTCCTGTCCAACGCATCCCAAAGGTGCTCGATTGGGTTTAAATCTGGACTGTATGGAAGCCAATCGAGCACTTGGACAGTCTTCTGGTTGTGGAAGTCGCGACAAACCCTGGCAACATGCGGTCTCGCGTTGTCATGCTGAAACGTGAGATTATGAGCATTGACAAGCGAGAGGACGTGAGGCATAAGTACCTGATCCCGATAGCGTACGGCTGTAAGATTACCCTGAATAACCACTAGGGGCGTTTTCACCCCATGAGAAATCCCACCCTAAACCATTACGGACCCCCTCCCCCAAATCTGTCGACTTCTCGTACGCAAGCGTTAGAATATCGCTCACCAAGACGTCGATACACTCGTTGTCGCCTATCTGACCGCTGAAGCGAAAATCGCGACTCATCGCTGAACATTACACGCCGCCAGTCAGCCAGTCGAAACCGATTTGGTGCATGGGCACGCAGCCATTGCATGCGGCGTTGACGTCGCATAGGCGTAAGGTTCGGGCCCACGTAAGGACAGAGTGGACGTAAATCGAACTCTCGCAAGCGATTTCTGACTGTCGGCTTGGACACACACGACGGCCATGTGTTCCGATAACTTCTCTTGCGGTCTCTGTCGCCGTCATTAACCTGTTACGAAGGTGTACAAGACGTATACGTCTATCTTGATGTTGCGTCGTAACGCGCGGACGTCCGCTCCTAGAACGGTCAGTTAACCTACCGGTAGCTCTAAGACGCTGAACTAAGCGCGATATCGTCGACTCGTGCACCCCAAATTGCTGCGCGACGTCACATTGCGACCGACCCTGCAAAATTAGAGCGATAGCTCTACCCCTATCCAGTTGCGATAAGCGTACCATTTCTCTCAACAAACTCAAACAACAAACGTTTTGTGCAACCGATACGAATGGAACGAAAGTTTGATTTGGTAATATGTTAAAGTCTCTACCACGCGACACTACCCGTGCAGCACGGATATAACGAAATTCAGGTACAACGATATTGTATAGCCTGTGTTCAAGCTTCAGTGATTTTGTGTGATCCATACACGGGGCAGTACACTAATGTCACCAAATACAGAAAACTAGATCAGTTTGTTCACAAACAAACTTTCAGTATTTAAAAATTTGAACTTGCGTTTCTTATATATATATATATATATATATATATATATAAAGCAACTCCGATGCCTCTCACTTCGATACGTACTGTGCATACTGACCTTGAAACAAAGAGTCAAACAATTCTGGGATATCTATGAAAGCAGGGAACACATGGAAGAAATGTTTATAAACAGCGATGTAGAATGCAAAGCCAAACTCGTCCTCTAGTCCAGAGTTTTACAAATCTTTGTTTTTTGGTACAAATTAAATGTGCTTAATGATCTCATTTGACAAGCAAGTGTAATGAACATTATAATAAAGTACAGGTAGACGTTTAAAGGAGCCACACTGCACTCAACATCATTTGTATTGATCATTAGAAAAAAAGAAACATTCTAAAGAAATAAAGATTAAAAGAAAAATAAGAAATATATTTGAAATGCTATATCAACGTAATAAACATAACTTGCAACTTTCCTTTAAGCTACAGACTATCATTGACTTGCCTAAAATATCTATACATTATTGCAAATGTTCTTCAGCCCATATTTACTTTGCTTGTTTTTAAGTTTTCATTACGGAAACGGCTCCGTGTATAACCTACCCCGAATTTGCACCTTACATATAGGGAAAAGGGTGCATATCAGGGGTACGAGTTAGCGAAGAAATAGTGCGCTTTATCACATACAATGTAAGCGTGGGAAATTGATATTCGGTCCCGAAATAAGTATGTTTTTATTTTTAATGATGAAATTGACCTTTAGATAATATAAATATACACTAGAAAATACGTTTCAAATGCCCAAATCCTCGTGTTTGTTTCTTTTGAATTACTCCGCCAGTCCGGCGATCTCCGTAACTCTCCGACTGTCTCCGAGTGCGCACTGCTATTTGGACAATTCATTGTAAAAAATACCCATTACATATTCGTTTGTTAACCAAATTGAAAACATATTTTTGTAAAACAAATTCAATATTTTATAAAACGTCGGTAAACCTACTCTAACTACGCGAAGTTTCTTAGTTCAGAGCCCTTATCCGTTTTACTGACACTGAGCTGACTTGTTCTGACTCTAGCTCTACTTTCTTTATGCCAAATGAAAGAACAGCTAGTACCATTTTTAAAGTCTTTGGTATGACTTGGCTGGGAATCGAACCCTGAGGGTTAACTGTGTGGTATAACCATAACTAAAACAAACAAATGCTGGCTGGCTGGAGTGAGAGCGAGAGAGAGGTACACCCGAAACAAAAATGAATGAGGCTGGAGAGAGAGAGAGAGAGAGAGAGAGAGAGAGAGAGAGAGAGAGAGAGAGAGAGAGAGAGATTCTGCAACAAAAGCAAATGAACTTCTTGTTCAGACAATCCCAAATTAGATCCGGTGCAGTACCCTAAGAAGAGGTGTTCCATTATCGGCAGAATATTCCTAACATCACTAACAAGCTGGCTGGAACGAAGAAGAATAAACCACACAAAATGTAAGTTTACTGATTATCGTCGATTTTAAGTGTTTACGCTTTACTTTTATGTTTGACAACATTTTTGTCTTTAAGCCAATTACAGTAACATCTCTTATTAATACGGTCTTATTCATTTATAGAAAATCAGAAACGAATCGCCTTCTGACACCCTTACTCGTCATACACCATTTATCGGACAAGCTACAGATTGCATGCATGTCATATTGTCATCATAGTACAGAAGCTGTTATTCTGTAGCTTATGAATTTAATTAGCAGGGACCAGTTATATAAATTCTGTAGAATACCAGACATCTGATAAAAATTTGGTCTTGCAAAAATTTTTAAATAAAATTTCAAGTAAGAGACTTTTCCACCGAATGTAAAAAAATATCTGCAAAAACTGGATATTTGGCATATGCATGTGCAATTTAACTACATTCAGTAAAAAGAAATGCAATGTTGATGAAACGGAAATACTTAACGGCAAGATATTCTAAAATATGGTATGGGTACCCAGCGTGCAAAGTTAGGTCTCGAAATGTTACCTGGCTACTATATACATTTAAATCATTTGTCGAACCATTGCCAGGCAGACTCTGAAACACATGCACAAAATCTGGCCTGGTAGCAGAGTAATAATGCTGATCTCTTATGCTAGAAATAATTTACTTAGAGAGTGATCATCAGCGGATTGGGAGGGCCCCGGTATCGTAGAGGATAAACGAACTGACTCTTAATCCATGAGGTTTCATACCGCTGTGGTTCAAGCCTCACTCGGGTCACATGGGAAAGCCAAGTTCTGCTTACAGATGGCCAGGTTGTTTTCCGCCTGTTCTCCTGTTTTTTCCCACCTCTGATGTACGATCAGATCGAATTAAGTGAAATATTCTTGAAAGGGCTGTAAAACCCAAATAAAAAATAAACATAAATAAAAAATCATCAGCGGATTGGACCCGGCTGAACAGTGCAGTCAGTAATGCATTAGACTGCAGATCTCTAGGGCCGCAAGTTTGAATTCTAGCTTGGCAGCATACCTTTTCTAGAGATTGATCACGAAATTATTTCTACCATCATTCTCAGGGGTCTGCTAATTCGAGGAGGGCAATTGTCATTTGAGCGCTCCCGACTTCGGATAATGAGGTTTAAATCCCTCTTGAGGTCAATATTTATTTCATGAGTGTATGGGCCGGCCTCAGTGGCTCAATTTGATGTCCGTCCAACTGGTGATCGGGAGGTTGAGGGTTTGACCCCCTCTGGGTTGGCAACATTCTTTCGTGGAGATTTGATCATGAAATATTTTCTACGGTCATTCTCTCCCTTCCGGTGATTCAAGAAGGTCAGTTGTCAGTTTCCAGCGAAAGAATGTGCACACTGCTGGTTAACCACTTAGAGGACTTAGCCTGCCCAGTAAAAGTGTGGTTAGGTAAACTGGCCCCATTGGATTGACTGGGCCGTTGAAACTTCAAGCATTTGAGCATGACCCTTTCATATGTTTTACTTTATTGTACGTATTTTGTCAGACTGGTCTGAGCAAACATTGTAGACCCAGATGAGACACTGTAACTGCAGCATCTCATCAGGATCTACACATTGTTGCCACTCACCCAGCTATTTTAGACACAACAGTGGATAGTAACTTGGACTTGTTCAAATTTTAGATAAAGTATGTACATGGTAAGGAGCTGAGGTGTCTGAATACTAAGGATAAATACGGTAAAGTAACAAACACAGATGTCAAACCATCGATAATTAGCAACCCTCTTTAATCATTTTTGTAGAATTTATCAAACATTTAATAGATTATCCGATTAATCGAGCCAACCTTAACTAAGAGAGACCTCAAAGTATATGTAGGTCAATTTGACCTGTATTTCATGGTCCAGTGATTTTGTCTCATATCATATAAGAAATGTCTTAACTTGGAATTATTAGTTCCATGTGACACGAAGAGTGACCTCAAAATATATGTAGGTCAATGTGACCTATAATTCATGGACCAGTGATTATGCCTTATAATCGAAGACTATTTGACAGAGAAATGTCATACCTTAGATATTACTTCCATGTGACACGAAGAGTTTCCTTAATATATATGTAGGTCATTGTGATCCACATTTCATGGTCCAGTGATTATGCCTTATATCTCGATGAGCCAGCCTCGGTGACTCAGTTGGATGCGCATCCGACTGGTGGTCAGGAGGTTGCAGGTTCGACCCCCGTGGCTGGCAAGATTCTTTCGTGGAGATTCATCATGAAGTATTTTCTAGGGCCGCAAGTTTGAATCCTAGCTTGGCAGCATACCTTTTCTAGAGATTGATCACGAAATTATTTCTACCATCATTCTCAGGGGCTGCTAATTCG
The DNA here is from genome assembly GCA_964016985.1 of Anodontia alba. Lineage (NCBI taxonomy): Eukaryota > Metazoa > Mollusca > Bivalvia > Lucinida > Lucinidae > Anodontia > Anodontia alba. The sequence continues at coordinate 62,318,887 of OZ024831.1, forward strand.
AGGAGGGCAATTGTCATTTGACCTCTCCTGACTTCGGATAAAGAGATTTAAATCCCTCTTGAGGTCAATATTTATTTCATGAGTGTATGGGCCGGCCTCGTTGGCTCAGTTGGATGCCCGTCCAACTGGTGATCGGGAGGTTGCGGGTTTGACCCCCTCCGGGTTGGCAACATTCTTTCGTGGAGATTTGATCGTGAAATATTTTCTACGGTCATTCTCTCCCTTCCGCTGATTCAAGAAGGGCAGTTATCAGTTTCTGGCGAAAGAATGTGCACAATACTGGTTAACGGCTTAGAGGACTAAGCCTGCCCAGTAAACATATGATTAGACTTTTTGATAGTGAAATGTAAAACCTTTTAAATTAGTTTCATGTGACACTAAGAGTGACCTCAAAGTATATGTAGGTCAATTTGACCTATATTTCATGGTCTAGTGATTATGCCTTACATCTCAAAGACTATTTGATAGAGAAATGTCATAACTTGGATATAAGTTCCATGTGACACCTTGAGAGTGACCTCAAAACTGATTTAGGTCAGTGTGACCTATATTTCATAGACCAGAGATAATGCCTTATATAACTTGATAACTTGAAGACTATTTCATAGAGACATGTCATGCCTTTGTAGTTCCATGTTACACGAAGAGTTACCTCAATATATATGTAGGTCAGTGTGGCCCATATTTCATGGTCCAGTGATAATGCCTTATATCTCAATGACTATTTGATAAGAGAAATGTCATACCTTGAATATTGTGACACAAAGGCTGACCTTAAAATATGTGCATGTCAGTGTGACCTATATTTCATGGTCCAACGATTTATCCTTATATTTCAAAGACTATTTGATGGAGAAATATCAGACCATAAATATTAGTTCCATGTGACAGTAAGAGTAAACTGAAATATATGTAGGTCATTGTAACCTACATTTCACAGTATAGTGATATTACCTTATATCTTGAAGACTATTTGATAGAGAAATGTCATACCTAGATTTTAACGTGAAAACATAGGTAGACAAGGAGCAAACAGGTGAGCTATGCTGTCATCGGACAGCTCTTGTTTTTTCACTTTGCGAAAATGTTTGTTAAATAATCATAACCTGATAATAAACATTTTTGGATGATGATAAAATTGGTTTGAATAATTGTTAATAACTTTGAAGTACTTTGAACTTTGATCTAATATTCGTTATACGCCCATTTGAAAAAATGGACATATTATGTTACGGGGTCTGGCGTCTGTCATTCTGTCGGTAAACATTTTGGTTTCCGTCTAACTCCTCCTACAGTTTACATCCAATCAAGCTTAAACTTGGTATACAGTATACAGTTAGATCATGATGTGGAGCAGAGCATATTATTTCAGGGTTACAGTCCACTAAATTTTAGCAGAGTTGTGTCCCTTTGAATATTTCTGTAAATTTTTCGTTTCCGGCTAACTCCTCTTACAGTTTACATCCGATCAAGCTGAAACTTTGTAAATAGTAACAGGATGGTGTGGAGCAGCACATATTATTTCAAAGCTACAGTCCACCAAATATTAGCAGAGATATGCCCCTTTGAAAATTTCTGTTAACTTTTCATTTCCGGCTAACTCCTCCTATAGTTTACATCCAATCAAGATAGTAACATCATGATGTGGAACAGTGCATTATGTTTTGAGATTATGACCGAGCACTCCTACCTTCGATTATCTGCCTTGGCAGATTACGCATAGCTTCTAAGTATATATTCAATCTCTGACAACTGCGTCAGGGAGTCGACTCTTTGGCTCAGTGGTTAGAGCATTGGATTATTAACCGGGAGGACCGGGTTTGATTCCCACGGTAGTCGTGGAAATTTTTTCAGCTATGTTTCATTCCTTTGTTACGGCTTTCATGTCGTAAGATGGGGGCTCGTCCGAAATTGGACTTTATACGTCGAAAATGGCGTCACGTCATCATAAATGATGACTTCCTTGAAGAGGGGGAGTGTTATGACCGAGCACTCCTACCTTCGATTATCTGCCTTGGCAGATTACGCATAGCTTCTAAGTATATATTCAATCTCTGACAACTGCGTCAGGGAGTCGACTCTTTGGCTCAGTGGTTAGAGCATTGGAGTTTTAACCGGGAGGACCGGGTTCGATTCCCACGGTAGGCGTGGAAATTTTTTCAGCTATGTTTCATTCCTTTGTTACGGCTTTCATGTCGTAAGACAGTTCACCAAATATCAGCAGAGTTATGCCCCTTTTGCAGAGTCTTTGATTTCTTTTTCCAATTCCACTTAAGGTTTACGTCCTGAGCACTGAATTATACAGGTGTTACATCTTATTACCTGCCACAGGCGTATAAGGCTCAGTTTGCGGAGCTCTTGTTTATATATGTTTTGGTAATTATTATAATTTTAAGATGATACAGAAAAATGCAAGTTGCTATTTATGATTTCAGCCAGCGCACAAACCTAAGACCTCTCTGACTCGCAAAGACTCACATCAGTCTGTACATTCATCCTATATAGCAAGGGTTCTCTTTTATTCCTCTTTGAATAGCCCTAAGACTGTAGAAGGCACAGTCAGCAAAGATTGATCAGACTGTGCAGATGCGCTGACTGATCTCAGTCTTCACTGGTCGCACAGTGTTTTGTCATGATACCAAGTCATTTTCAGCTTTCACCTTCGATATAAAGTCATTTTCAGCTTAAACTATCGAAAAGATACAAAGTCATTTTACCAATATAAAAGAAATAGATGAATGAAAAATGATATATGACAAATGAAAGGTCACTTCCGAAACATACCTTTTGCATTAACCATATTTTGGGGTGGGCAATTTTTTTATTAATGTTTTCTTTTAGGTTAAGAGGGATGGGTAAATGCCTGGGTGTGTAAATGTCCAATTGGTAAATGTCCAGATGGGTAAATGCCCTGATTTAGCAGATTGAAGGTTAATCTTGAAAATAAACAAAGATTAATTTTAAATGAAATTTGTAGACTCTCTAAGATAAATTTTAGAAAAAATATCGTATTCAATGAAATGCCATTTAGAATTATCCATTAGAGGAAATGTCGTTTAAACAAAATGTCTTTTAGATGAAATGCCATGTATCCTTATAATTGAATATTGATTCTGAAAAGAGATACAAATGAAATAAATGAAAATATAAATTTTGTGTAGAATACATTCACTGTTGTGATTTTGTTAAATTTAATAGTCTGTTTATCTTGTCAAGGTATTACAGGAAGTTATTTGGTCATAAAATGGAAGGGTATTGAAAGTTTTATGGTACCCAAATAGACAAAGGGATCAGTTAAAAATGGAATTTCTTATCAGGACAGAAGCTGGGTGATTGGTAGCTCCAGATAAGTGGGCAATGTCCAGATAAGCTCCAAATGAATAGAACTATACTGCTGAGGCAAGTCTAATGAGTACCCACAGCATGCACATAAAATGGAGTTCTAAAGAAAGTAAATCATCTTTTTTTTTTTTTTTTTTTTTTTTTTTTTTTTTTGTATGAGAAAAAAATATGAAACAAACCAAAATAAAATTTGTCTTATCTGGAGTACACCAGGTCTGGTGTGAAGGCCCTAAATAGGCAGATAATAATAATAATAAAAGATCAGAGCTCCAAATAAGGTGCTATATTCCAACAGAAACAAGTATATGTACTTATTTCAGATTTAAACGAAAAATAGTTAAAACACTGATATGGCCAAATAAAAAAATGTGTGTTTTAAGGTTTGAAAAAAAAAATAAAAAAAAATAGGTAGGTAGGAAGTTTGGGATTGTTACTTTGTTTTGGTAACCGGTCACTCATACCCTAGTCATCTTGTACCTTAGTCTTCTTGTACCTATTTTTGGTTAACTCATACCCATTGTGTGGTCAACTCGTACCACCCAAGTCAAGTCGTACCTAGTTTGGTTAACTTGTACCTTGTTAAAAAAAGATAGTTAACAGACGGATAGATAGATAGATAGATACATAGATTCACTTATTTTGTTTAATATTATAATGACATAAGAGACTGCCGGATGAGTGGTAAACACTGTAGACACTGATCAGATGCTGTGTTCAGTAAAATACAGGAAACACTTCCCAAGAGAGTTGCAAATCTGATAAACAAATAAATGAAAAAGCAAAGGTTTGTTTAACCCATTGTAACCTGGAGACCCTAAAAAGGGTAACTGGCAAATCCAAACCCAGATCAGATGCCAAAGAAGATCATAGTCTACATTGTTTGCAAATAGATTAGCATTTTTCTCTAAAGAATATCTAAATCTCATAGCTGGACTTAAGAATCTTCCAATATACAGTGTGTGGGGATTTATTAAGTCTACAATGGGTTAAACTTTTGTTAGTTTTTCTGTATTTTAACACTTTGCATGCTTGGTAAAAGTTTAAGCAGAATACATTTTGAAATATTTTTTTATTTTTTCCTAGAGAATATGATTAAGCACTGCATGCAAATTGAATCTGCATGAAGTGTCGGATCTATTTTCCAGGGAAAAAAATAATGTCAGTTTGTCATCTGCTAAATCTGCCCATGGCTTGGTAAGTTTTAAAGTCATTACATGGTATTCAGTGACTGTAAGCAAACAATGAGCACAGTTCCAGATGTAGTTTTTTTTTCAGTCAGGAGTTTTAAAATTTTCTAAGCACGAGTTGATCAAAAGTAGGTACAAGTTGTCTAAGGTACGAGTTGACCAGTGAAAAACCTTTTGTTATATATTTTTTTATGTAGAATTATACCATAATTATATATATCAAATATATTTGGACTTTGCACCATGATTTACAGAATACATGTATTTTATCGAGTCTGTAAATATTACTGATAGAATGGTAAATAGTGTAGACCCAGATCCTATTGGAGCAGTTTGATGAAGTTCTTCACTGTTTGCACAGAAATGCTTTTCTGATTATTTTGCAAGTAAATAATGCCCACAGACTTATAATGGGAAAGTGGTTAAATCAAATTTTCTCTATAACAAGTGAAGTGATGTGAACCATATTTGGCAGTTGTGATCATTTTGATGATTATCTACCAAGTTTATGTATTTTATAATAAGTGGCATTTTTTTGGTTGCCGTGGCAACTTTAAATTTTGTAAATACCTGAAGGATTTTTTTTAAATGACTACTCCTCCAAAACCACTGAAGTGGAGTAAGACTTTTTTCCCATGATTTTATACCTGTGACTTTTCCTGAGCACCATAATATCTGAACTGTCAAATACCCATGTTAACCTTTAAATTAACATGCTGATGTAAAATATACTTTTCTAATCTTTGGCATTTCTATTCCATAAAAATGGAAAAGGTAAGGACATACAGATTGATCAGTCCCTTCGAAAAGATTTGTGCAATGTCAAATACTAAGAAAAAAATATAAACACAAACGTAAAATAAAAAATAATTTAATTGCAAAATTTCACCTAACAAGGGAGCCTTTATGCAAGTAGAATAATTATTTTGCATTTTTTTACAACATTTAAAACATGGAGTGAAGATTTGGTATCAGTAAAATTGATTTACCCAAACTCGCCCTCCCACCCCAGGTAGATTTTTACTACTGACCATTTTAGTGTAAAGGTTCTGGCAGTGTTCCTTCTATGTGTGGGCCAAGCTTCACAGGGCAGTCAATAGCACAATTGACTGCAGATCCAGGAGTTGTATGTTCAAATCCCAGCTTGGCCCCCATAACTTTTGTGGAGATGGATTGGACATGAATGACTTCCATAGTTGTTCTCCCCCTTCCCCTGCTTCAAGAACCTTGGCAGTTCCTGGTGAAAGTCTGCAGACAAAGTACTGATTTCTGCTTTGAGGTCCAAGTCTGCCCCTAAAAAGTATAAGTATGTTAATTGACCGTCTCTAATAATAGTCATCTACAGAGTGCTAAAGTTTTAAGTGTATGAGGCCAATATTTGGAACTTGTCTGACAGCTGTCCCTCTAGAATCTTCAAAACAAGCAACAGAATAATCATTATTGCCATCTTTCGTGAAAGATGGCACTATATAATTGATAGCTTTTGAGATCTGCGCTTCAGCACAGCCAGGGCTGCAAAATATTTAGCACCGTCTGCACGTTGGGTAAAAAAATGATACCAATGGGTTGTTTGTTGTTTCAAATCTAGGTCAAAACGGCCAAGGTCGGTTTAACCCTAGTTTATTTTGGCATATTTTATTTTTTTTTCGGCCAAATATTACAAACAACCGATCGGCTTAGGGTAGGGATACATAGAACGCGGCTGGCTTAGGGTAGGGATGCATAGACCGAGACCTTATTTGATTGAGCTTTCGGCCAAAATTTTCAACTGCGGATGGGATTCGCTAATGGATGCATTCGCTTATGGACGGGAGGATGAGATGCATGGACTTGGTAAGGTGGCGTCTGCGTATAGCTTGCTCAGGTGGTGGTGGCGGTGGGGGTAATTTTAATAATGGCATAGTACGGACGTGCGTGTCGAATGCCCCCGCCCCCCCCCCCCCCCCCCCCACCTTTTCAGCGCTGCCAGGTATATGATTAGCCCTTTTTTATCAACAAAAAGTATATGACTGACCCGATTTTTCTGGATTCGTATGTGAAAGGCAAACTTTTCTGACATCCTGGTACATGCGTATATTTTTCGATCAGCGATTTTTCGAGGTTGTTTGTTATCTTGGTATTCAATGAATTGACTGCAATATTTGTCTAATTACCAGCAATAAAGGGGTATAAAAATCAAAGGACAGTTTGTGAATAAAGCACATATCGAACGATCAAGTATATGAATGGGTCAGTTGTTTTCAAAGACGAGGTATATGAATGTTTTCGGGTAGGTTTCGAAATACTGGCTTGCACCTTCGTACCACAATTACCCCAAGTTACCCCATCGAGACGGCTTGCAGCAAGGAAATATTATCGCACGATAACAATAGCTTGTTGTTGTTTATGATCAAATCAAATCAAATCAAATCAAATCAAATAGTTTATTTCACCCATTGTAGGCTTCCGGCCCACAAAAGAATAACATTAACAAATTTTACGTACGAGTGACAAAACAACATTATTATAAAATATATGGTAAACACAAATTAGTATTTGCATTACTATACATACAACTGTAGGAAAAGTTATTCAGTAGGAAGTGCATATAACCTTATCCAATTTCAGCGACCTTAATATTATTGGGAGCTGTTTGACATTAAGTATTAATTTATTTTCGTCCAATCTTTACAGTATTCTGTCAATAAAATGTGTCCTTAAATTCAATGACTTCAGTTATACTCAAATATACTTGGTTTAAATTTAAACAGCACTCTAAATCTGATTAACGTGCATAATAAAGCCGTTTGCTAAAAGATATTTCAACAGATACGTTTGTTGATCTAACAATATGATTGCACTCAACAACATATGGCTAGCACTGGTAGACGCGCAATATTAGCACACGAGGAAAGATTACCTTATGCAATTTATGATTAGCACACAACAACGTATACAAGAGTACCTTGCTGCAGTACATGATTTCCAGTCAACAAAGTATCGTTATCAGTAGGCAAATATTAGCACACGATAATAACTACCTATATGCAATATATGATTAGCAAACAACAACGTATGGCATGCAGCAGGGAAAGTTTAGCATCCGGTAAAAGATTACCTTGATGCAGTTTATAAATAAATTGCAACAACGTATAACTTACAACATATAAAAACGAAAAAAATACAAGGGCGGTAACCTTAACATTTGACTTATTTGTTTTACTGCGCTTATGTGGATATGTGAGGTGATCACATCGAATACTGTAGTTCTGCTTACGTTGATCAGAAAGAAAGAAAATTAAACGAATCAATAGCAGCTGGATAGCTCTATCGGTAGAGCATAGGTCGATGTACTACTGTACATTTCTCTCACCCTCTGACATAGACTTCTACTTACATTCATCGCTTGAGACTTCTTCGCCCTAAATAAATAAATAAATAAATTAAAGAGAGAGACTTTTGTCACTACACTATTGACGTTCATCTGTGTACAAGTTTATGTTGTAACCCTGGTCACGCTCGTCCCGGATATACTTTGCCTTTGCAAACAGTGTAGATCCAGGTCAGTTGGCTTCCGAAGCCAACTGATCTCGATATGTACTATTGTCTTTCAGTATGTGACTTTGTATCAACAAACTTGGATCAAGTTATCTGATTCACTGGTTAGAAATTTAATTGGAAGTGGGAATGCATCTTAATTTATTCAGCCTGACAAGAGTTGTTATCGTTATTTCTTCTCAGATATAACGTATATAAGTTTAGACTCCTATGTGTGACTTACTTGTATCTAGTACACCGATCCCAGTCCCAGAGTCCACATTTAGTTGTATAGCTTTTACGTCTATAACAGGTTGAAGAGCAGGAGTAGGATACTGTACAGAAACCGGAAAAGGAATCCCTGTCAAATCAAACATAAAGCAATAAAAACAGAACGCAGGAAAAATAAGATATAGTAGAAAATGACTCAAACACCAATGGCTCGATTAACGTGGCTTATTCAAATTCGTATTTGAGTCTGTGGTATTTATTCCGATAGCTCAAGTAGTTACTTTAGGCAAATTCAAGTAAAGTCTAATGAATACACTCAACACATCGTTATTATATAGATGAACAAAAACGATATCCTCAAAATATCTTCTTTTGCCTCATGAACTGGTGCTATGATTAACCCGCAGTGGCTCAAACTACCCATGTCTAGAAAACATTTTTCTGAGGTTTGTTATATCATTTGGATCAATATTTATTTTCCCGTCTCAAACACGAATTATAATCTGTGAAATTGGTTTAAATGTAATTTTTCTACGACCGAGATGGGATTTCTACTGAACATTTTAAAAGGACATGATGTTACATTTTTCTATGCTTTCCCAACAAGATAATATCACAACTATGTAATGCAGTCCAAGCAGTGTCACTATCATAGATCGCAGTCTACCTTCGATATGGGAAAAAAATGCCAACGAAAACAAAACGTTTTGGTGTTTAAATGAAGATACCCAGGAAAGGTCACAATCACGAAGCACAGCTTTCCCGCGGCATAAAACAAGGCGCAATGAATAATAATAATGATAATAATAATAATAAAAAAAACAACAACAACAAACAAACAAACACCACATATGAACCCACAGACTCTTAAGGAAAGAATAACTGTAACAGGAGAGCCGCCTTGGAACAGGCAGGAGAAAATCACTATGGGTTAGGGGTATTACTCCCGCGGAACTGTTGGTATAGTTATGGCTGCAATGAATATTTTGATGAAGCCATTATCCACAGGCTATGGAAGGAAATTACACCTGTAGACAAGCAGATCTATATTTGGCCGTCATAGTGATACAAAATATAGGCAAGATAACATTTCTGTGGGGGAGATAATCCTTTTGAAGCTAAGATTAAATTTATCTCCTGTTCTAGAATGTAAAAGACATCTAATGCAATGTTTGTTCTGCCTGATTATTATAGAAAATTCTTTACAGTTTTTGTTATAATAGAAACTTTTCAATATTCTAGGAATGGATTCAGTGATCACAACATACAACAACCTACCAGAAAAAAGTAGCCCTTACAGCCCTGTAGATCAAGACAAATACTTTTGCAAACAGTATAGATCCAAATGCTCCTAATGGGCCATATCATCTGGATTTTCACTGTTTGTTATTCTCTTCTTGATTTATAAATATCACTTTCGGCAGCAATAGGTGTGTCAAAATACAGAGATGGAAAGTAGAAAGGAAGGCAATGATAAGGAATATATAAAATTACCTAACACATTCCGTTTATTACCAAAGGGAAAGAAGACGCACTTAATGTAACGGAACCACAATCAAAACACTACACACAGAAAGCCAAAAGGACAATTTCTTCCACCAAAACGGCCAAACGGCTATCAAAAAAAAAAAAAATAAATAAATAAATAAATAAAAAATAAAAAAAAAAATAAAAAAAACAACAACAAAAAACAACAATAACAACAACAACGACAAAAAAAAAAAAAAAAAAAAAAAAAAAAAAAAAAAAAAAAACAAAACAAAAAAAAAACAACAAAAAACAAAACAAAAAAAAAAAAAAAAAACAAAAACAAAAAACAAACAAACAAAAAAAAAAAAAAAAAAACACACAAAAAAAAAAAAAAAAAACAAAAAACAAAAAAAAAAAAACAAAAACAACAACAAAAATCAATAAGACATACATGCATAGACATACAATGACAGATATAGTAAACGGTAAAAGAAGTCCAGGGGGTGCAACAATCCCAAGCCGCAGCCATTCCCAGACAGCAAGAGGAAGTGCAATCCGAGAAAACCAAACAAACGCAAATCGAACAAACGTACGAAAAATTATAAGATACGAGCTCTATCTTAAATCAGCGAGGTAATAACAATGCTGAAAGGACTGAAAAACATAAGAATCAAATAACACGTGGCAAGACTAAAATTCAATCGCCTCGTAGAATAAACCACAAAGCAATAAAGAGTAAGACTAGCACCGGGATCACCGCTTACAACGGTCATTTAAAGTAAACCACAGCAGAAGCCCACCTTGGAACGTTCAGTAAAAAAAAACTGACGTGCTTGAATCGTTTTATGTGGCCACAACTCTCGCTTTCAGTTCTGCCGTGGTATACACAAGACATTTGTTCAGTCCGCGTGAAGGGTTCCAAATTCATCAGTGCAACATCTCTGAGAACATACAAATCAAATACACATGTACAGAGATGAAACAACGATGAGGAATCGACAGCAAGAAATAACTGAAATGCTGAAGCAAAAGAGCACCAAAAGTAGGACTCCAATGGGCCCGACCAGAGCCAGAGCATCAGGCACAAACCGACATACTTAAAAGTATTTAAGCCGGAGCCGTCATAGAGTCTGAGGCCCGACCAGCCGGCGTGCAACCAAAGAGGGAAGCAGTTATTAACCGTGATTGGGTTAACTATCATGCATTAAGTCTGTTGTATTACATTTGTTGGTGTACCCATTCTTTACATATCGAGGAATGATATTACGACATTGAGTTCTTAAATCATTGCAAGCATATATTTTTTCTGAACTTTATACTAAGTCTCCATAAAATTCAGGTTTCGATAGGCCTTTTTACAGAAGCGATTTAAGTCCAGCATTGAATTTCGAAACTAAATTGAAATGACGTCTATAAAATTTAGAAAATTTGTGGAGATTATGGTACCGATAACCCTGACTTAGAAGCTAAGAGGTTAACAATTTATTTCGAAAGTTGAAGTCAGAAACATGACAAGACACTCTGGCGAACCGAATAAGTTGCGAGATATGAACACCGTAGGATGCTCGATGAGGAATATCCCCATCCAAGTAAGGAAAATTTACAAGCTCAAAATAAAAATCATCGCGTTTATCATAAATTTTGCATGAAATAAACCCATCTGAAACAGACAAACGCAAATCCAAAAACAAGGCTTCAGTTTCAGAAGAATCTGTTTTATTTAATTGAAACTAGGAAGGAATACCAACAATGTGTGTAAATAGCTTAGTACCAAATCTTATATAAATATTGTCAGGTGGAAAAGAGAGAGCTTCAAACACTTTCTAACATGATCATAAAGTATAATTTCTATGCTTTTCGGAAGTGAAAAAAAAATCTTCCGTTATGCAAGATAGAAGGATCCTCACCTATCAAACGTTTATTCAAATAAATCATTAAATTTTTCTTTTATAATATTATGAGGTATTGTAGTGTAAAGCGTGGAAAAATCATACGTAGACTAACTTGATGCACGAAAACTTCTGGATTTTAGTTTATTCAAAACTTCATTCTTTTGTTCTGGCTAAAAGTCGCCATTGAGCCTTCTATCTTGTTTCATAATATAGGGATCAAACATGTCTTTTCATACATTAACATTTGCCAGTTCCCCAGAGGGGTGCTGAAAACCGAGGCCGGAGGCTGCGGTTTTCAACACGTCTCAATTAAGGGACCTGACGAATGTTTTTGCACTGACAAACCATTATTGCGTAAAAACTGAAAACATTTGCAACTTTTTGCGTTATTTCTTGCACTATTTTGTTTCGCCGTTTCACCGATGTCTCGCAAACGCTATTTCCACGGACTATGATTGTTCTAGGGCCGGGCAGTACACATCTCGTGACAGCAGCAATTCTGTGGCACCGGTACGAGCATATTGAAAGTTACGTAGCTTTGCATGAACAGCGCGTGAATTGTCTTTTTGCCGGTTAACGTACGGTTATTAATAACGTGCGGCACTGCTTATTATGCAATAACTGTGTTTGTGATAGTTTGTGTTTGACTGTGATGTTTCACTGATGAGACAGACGACCCCTGCACAGACCGAACACATGTTTGTAACTTGGAACTACATAAAAAAAATGGCTCAATCGGGAAAACCTAGTTTAAACCAACAAATTTTGCGTAAGGCGGTATAATAACTTGTGGTTTTTCCTTGCATTAATGAAATGTTACAGGGAAACTAATAGAAAATGTGTTTTTAGTGTGAGTAACAAATTATAAATGTGCAGACAAAATATGATTATTGAATTTGGTGCTTCAATCCTCTCCGTACTCAAATTTTTAAGAATTTAAGGGAACTGCGCATACGAAATGTTATCAAGATCAGCTTGTCTAGTGCAGCAAAAGTAGTTCCGTGAAGTGCGATATGCACAGGTTATCTGCTGGTGGCCACTTCTGTTGGTACGTGTTATATAACTTCTCAGATGTTTCTACTTGATGGAAATAAGAAAAATTCTGCTATATTTTCAATTAGGCAGATGTTCCATGCTGATACTGCTGGTCAGGGCCACTAGTAAGTGCCGCAACATATACATTACATTTGAAAACCATAAGACGTATGACCGTCATGCTTACTGCCATTTTGATATACAGTAAAACGTAGATGACACGAATACCCATTATTGTTTAGAACTCGTTTTTTCGTCTCTAGGAAATTCTAAAAACTCATCCGATAGCTCAAGCAAATAAATATTTTGGGATTATGTCGGAATATTTTCTTATTTTATCATGACAATGTATGTTGTGTTTACACATTAGAATCACCTCATCGGTGGAATTTTTATGAGTACACTAAACATACCATAAAGGGTTTAATCAGGCTGACGCCTAATTACACCCTTTATTCTGGGGTCCATGTCTGTTAGTCTGAACATTCTGATTTGTCATTCGTTTACGGATTTATGAGTTTGGATAATGGCTTAGGTACCATGACCGCAACTACTTATAAAAGACCGAAAAGACATTCCAAAGTCATTTATATATGCCTCTCGACCTGGCGCCTTTTCTAGAAAGATTTGTTTATGGTCCCAAAGATGTTCTAGTCACTGAACTGTAGTTGAAATACTGCTGATCATGTTTTGTCCCGTTGGCTGTGTTATTGTTGTGTTTAGTGGATCCTGTCTAGCACTGCGATCACCTTGTGTGGAAGAAGAATCTGGTTTTGATTACTTTGGTTTGTGGCGTGTGTGCAGTCTGTCTTTGTCTATTTGTGCTTCTTATTGGTGTTATTGGTAAAACTTTGTTTGGTGCTGTGGCTCATCTTGCACAGCTTTACATTTATTTAAAGTAGAGGTAAACACACATGTTCCTATATTATGTAGCCCTTTCTTCCCTTAATTTCTGGTGTGGTCTCTTTCAGCATTAAATTTAGACAGGTTGTTGAAAAAAGGTATTTTGAGACTAAACTAAAAACACAATGGCAAACAATATAGATCCTGATGAGACAGGTCATTGCGGACTGACTAATCTAGATCCAGACCGTTTGCATAGACATCCGTGAAGGTTACAGGGTTGAAAAGGTTAAACGAAATTGTTTCACAATGCCATGGCTGATAGACTATGCCGATAGAAATCAACTATAACATGGCAGATAATTACATTTCCATGGCCGATAGGAATCAATTATAGTATGGTAGGAAAGTACTTCCCATTGAAAAAACAGCTTCAAGATTAACTAAGAAAAATCTTGTTTAATTACTGAAGACACACAATTCCTAAGTCCATTAATGTGTTCTACTCTACTTTCGACATCTTCTGAAAGTCATTTTGACGACCTTTTGATGTAAAACTTTTTGAGTAACTACCTACATTGTATGCCCAAAAAGTTTTATCCTATTTATCGGTTTTGAAAGCAATCGATATTTTCAAACACAAAACCATTAATTAATTAGTAATTGTTGTAATTGATCAATAATTTTTAATTTATTATTATTATTATTATTATTATAGTTGCTATAAGTGTTATTATTATAAAAAAAAATGCCCGCTTGAATGAATGGATGAATGAAAGGTATTAAAATTTATTATTATAATTATAATAATTTATTTATGGGTAATAAAAACATACCTTATGCATAACGCAAACAACCATGTCACTAGTAGCCATTTCAACCGCATTTTGCAAAGAAACATATGTCATGAGCAAAACGGTCTGTTTATAAACTCTTACTAGGAAGAGATTTAAATAAATAATGCAAAGTCAGGCAATACGAGGGTCATTCAATATATTTTGGAGTCGGTACATTAGCCTTCGGTATCTTTATTCGCATGACATTTGGCGAGAAACCTAGAAAAGAGGCGACCATTTAGTAGAAGTATAGGACAATCAGATTGGGCCGCGTGAAGTTAAAAGTGCCTTCCATATGCACATCATCTTGCGCATGCACAAAATATCATCAGGGCCTTTGCTCTCAGTTGATGTATTTGGTAGTATTCAGTGATTCTGATTGTGGACAGTGAATGCCTTGATAACCTACTCTCAATTTTTTCCTAGACAGGCTTAGTCCTCGAAGTAGTTAACCAGTACTTTTGCGCGTAATTTCGCCATTAGTTGACAACTGCGCCCTCTTGAATCAGCGGAAGAGGAGAATGACGCTAGAATGATTTCATGAAAAAAAAAAGAAAAAAAAAAAAAAAAAAAAAAAAAAAAAACGCTACGAAAAGTATGTGGCCGAGCTGAACTTCGATTCGAACTTGCGACACCTGGATATGTGGTCAGATTCGCTACAGATTGGGCTATGAAGCTATACTAACTTTATTATGACTTTATACAGTGTTTTATACAATTTTCTTTGCACAAAACCTACAATCAAAATTTGATGGTTATGTACGGTAAGCATTTTACGCAAGAAGTTACCGGTTCCCCAATATATTCCTCCCACAACCTCTGCAATTTCGTAACAAACGACATTTTTGACCTCACATGACATATTTTCAGTATTTTGAAGTTGTTTCATCTTCTTCTAAAATCCCGACATTGCCGAGTATTACTTTGAACATTTCCGGGTCTTTCGGATTATAGTTTGGCATGTATAAACTTATATTTTCTTTATGTTTTCTTTTAATTTTTCGAAGAATGGCTTTATCCATGAGAATACGTTATGCTTCTTTATGTGCATTTACTGTAGTCATGATAATATTTATAAACATACGTCACCATTTTTTGAGGCTTCTCAGGCTCTATAGCGCTCATTAGTTGTTCAAATTTGAGAATGTTTCGATCCATCATTTAATAGCGGCGATCAATCAAAGGCATTTACATCTTTATTCTCATTAAATGTTGTTGTTTTTGTCTGTTATATTTTGATTTTTTTTCTTTCTTTCTATCTTTGTTTCTTCGAAAAAAGTGAATTTATCTTTAAACCTCTCAGCTAATGTTTATTTCTGATATATTTTTTCCTACGCTAAAAAAAAAAAAAAACAAAAAAAAAACAAAAAAAAAACGATTGGAATGTTGTTAACGCTCAGTCCGTCCGTCCGTCTGCCTATCCGCCCGTCCGTCCGTAACGCTAGCTTTTCCTAAACCAGTGGGCGGAATTTAAGCTAACTTGTTAACTGCCCCGTGTTGTAAGGGTGTGCGAGAGCAACGTGATCATGAAGCACATCCAGAAATTCTCGTACTAGCGATACTAATCCGCCCAAATATCGGATCTCTGAGAAGTCACAGCCTACCACTGGTATTCATACAGGTAACAGTGATGGAATGTACGGAATTATATAAGAGATAATCATTAACTTTCAAATTTCATATATTTATTTTTACCAGATATTTTTATAACCTCGCAATTGATAGAAAAACAACAACAACAACAAAAAAAAAAAAAAAAAAAAAAAAAAAAAGAAAAAAAAAATTTCCTTTTTTGTTATACCAAACACGTTAAAATCATCAAATGTTAAAAATGGAACCGCCTGCAATCAATGTCGAAGGTGTTGTTTTTCTTTGTGCTTTATGTTTTATATAAAAATAAAAAAAAGTGGAGAATTGCCTAATTTCAAACGCCTAAAAATGATATTTCTATAGATTTCATAACATTTAATAATCTCTCATTCTTTCTCTCTTGAATGTAAATGATAAACATCTATAACTGTCGAACAGAGATTTATGTAGAACGCTGGATTCATGTCTGGCCGATAAGGGCCATGTATAGATTTAAGTAGAATGCTGGATTCCTGTCGTCGATAACGGTCCAAAATATGTTTAAGTTGAATGCTGAATTCCTGTGGGGCCGATAATATAGATTTACGTAGAATGTTGAATTCCTGTGGGGCCGAAAACGGATCAATACATATTTGAGTAGAATGCGGGAGTCCTGTCGGGCTGATAACGGCCCAATGTAGAATTAAGTAAAATGCTGGATTCCAGTGGGACCATTAACGCCCAGTATAAATTTAAGTTTAATGGCTAACGGCCCATTATAGGTTTAAGTAGAATGCTGGATTCACGTCGGGCCGATAACCGTCCAATATAGATTTAAGTAGAATACTGGATTCCTGTCTGGCCGATAACGGTTTAATATAGATCAAAGTATAATACTAGCTGGGAGAGCACTACACTTCGACACTCTTTGCTTAGATGTCATCAACAAACATCGACGATCCTGATTAGAGAAAGGTAGATCGCAGTCTGATCTGAGCATTTCTTCTATCCTTTGGCTCATGGATCCGAACTTACGTTGCGATTCGGTTATATGAAGACTTAAAAGCAATATGCACCTAGACGATCACATGATCAATCAAAACCGCAGTTGAGTTAAAGGGGACTTTTGAGCATGCAACCCTCCAATTAAATTCGTTCTTTAAGCCATGCAAAGCGAAAACAGCATTTTAAAACTTCCTTATTTATATTTCGTGCTATCGGCACAATGCAATAGTGTTTTCATTTAAGTGTGTAAATAAAGCGACTGAGATGACAATCTTCATATCATTTTAGGCCATCTGTTTAGGACCATTTTGTTTAGGACGTGAACTTGTTACTCTCTAGCGACAAATAGACGGAATCCAGAAAATAGAATTTGACATGTCATGCAAGCTACCTGTATTGAAATAAGTATGTAAACGTAAACTGAAGGCCCGGCTGAAGCTACGCGGACGTGCAGGCTGATATGGGCTTTGGCACCTATGTGATCAAGGTCTTTTATTGAATGACATGACCCATGTATTTTAACACATGACTCTGGATAAACTTTTCAACAGACGGCATATTGAAATATTCTTATTTATTTTTCCTAGAAAACAGGATTTGACATTTCATGCAAATTGTTTCCTATGAAATAGAAAAAAAATATATAAATTTGTCATCAGCTGAAGTAGCCCAGAGAATGGTAAAAGTTAAGAATGCATATTTGAGCCGCAACGTGGGAGGATGTACATATTGACATGTGCGCCCAACGAAGACACAAATCAGCCTGCGCACCCGCGCGGTCAGATCCGAGTTATTCTTGGCAGCATGAAAAAACTTTACATCCTAGGCTATCCAAAATGCGCCCAGTGAAGATTCTGATCAGACTGTGCGTCTATATTTACCTTATGTACCTATTTACCTTAAGCTTTCGGACAGACATGCCTGAGCTAAGATTGTAGACCCAAGGTCTTCAATATTTGCCATTTATCCAGAAATTTTCACACACATAAACCCACACTTTTGTTGAATAGTTTAAAATCCTTTGTTAGAGACTACAAGGTTAATTAAAATTATATTTCATATGAAGCCAATATGGGATGGGAGAATGAAATTATATTCAAATGGCCACCATGCCTATATATAGTAAAAACCCTAAACAATCTTATTTTCCAGAACAATTTGGTTGATTGTCTTGAAAGTTAGGTAAGTAGCATTTAGGGCGCAAGCACAATAAATCTGTATGAATAATGGCTTTACACCCGACTTTCGACAGAATTACTTGTCAAACTACTATATGTAACGCAGCGTATGGGGTTATCAAATACCACCGCCATGTGCACCTGTCTTCGCACGGCAGCCTCGTTTTGCCATTTAGATATACCGTAATATAGGGATCAGACATGGTTTGTCATGCATTAACATTCACCAGGTCCCTTGGGAGGTGTTGAAAACCGCGGCCTGGCCTTCGGCCGCGGTTTTCAACACCTCCCAAGGGACCTGGCGAATGTTAATGCATTGAAAAAACATGTTCGATCGCTATTATTGCATAAAAACTGAAACCATTTGCTACATTTCGCGTTATTTCTTGCACTATTTTGTTTCGCCTTTTCACCGATGTCTCGCGAATGAAATGTCCATGGACCATGCTCGTTCTAGGGCCGGACAGAACATATCTCGTGACGGCAGAAATTCTATGGCCCCGGTACAGGCATATTGAAAGTTGCGTAGCCGTGCATTAACAGCGCGTGAATTGTCTTGTTGATACACGGCTTTTCGCCGGTTAATGCACGGCTGTTAATAACGTGCGGCACTGCTTTTTATGCAATAATATACGAGGGATGTTCGAAATGAATTGCTTATTTCTATCTGGAGACTTCAAATTTCAAGTTAGCACAAAAGTACTCATTTCATGCCCTCGAAGTACGCCCCGTGGCTAGAAATGCAAAGTTTCAGCCGATGTATCCACTTCTTGAAGGCGTCACGGTACGCTGATTTGGGCACAGTAATAAGGTACTGATGAATGGCAGATCCAAGTGCCTGTCGGGACTGGTATTTCCGCCCAGCAAGGAATGCTTTCAATTTCGGAAACAAAAAGAAATCACATGGGGCAAGGTCTGGGGAATACGGGGTGTGAGGCAAAACAGTTACTTTTTCTTTCTTCAAAAACGCCGTAACTGTTGCGGAGGTATGAGCTGGGGCATTGTTATGTAGAAGACGGACATGTTTAAAACCAGTGGCAGGGCATCGTTTCTGATAATACTTTTTCAGTTTCTTCAGTACTACGTCTTTGAAGTATTTTCCGGTGATGCTTTTGCCCTTTTTCACTGGCACTTTTATTGCGACTCCTTCACCAGAGAAGAAGATTGCATACAAAACCTTCTTTGTATTCAAAGAACGTTTGGCAATTATTGGGCGTTTGCTGTGTTTAGTGGCCCAGATCTTATTGCTAACCTTTCTGACGGGCTCAAAATGGACCCAGGTTTCATCACCCGTGACGACATTGGCAAACTGCTTTTTGTCATATTTTGGAAACATTTGAAGCAGCTTTTTGGCCACTTTAACCCGTTGCCTCTTTTGCTCGTCAGTCAACAGATGTGGCACACATCTAGTAGAAATCTTTCTGACTTTCAAATGCTTCTTCAAAATAAGGTGAACCGTTGACAGTGATATGCCTACATTTCGTGCAATATCACGAGCTGTAAATCTGGCATCCCCTTCAATGATTTCCTTTATTTTGGAAACGGTTTCTTTACGAGATGCAGATTTTGGCCTACCTGATTTTTGTGCATTTTTGATGGACTCTACACCAGACTCAAATTTCTTTTTCCACCGCCGAACTGTGTCATAAGACACACAAGAAGGTCCAAAAGCAGTAGAAATTTCAGTCATCAGCTTTTTCAAAGAACAACCAAGTTTTGAGCGAGCTTTGATGTAAGCTCGTATTTCATCTTTTTTGTCGACGCTTCTACCAACCATTTTTACTGCAGTGGTCAATGACTGCGTGTATTCAAATGGCAAATTTTATGTCTTACACTTAGTCTAACATGTACATTTATACACCATTGTGTAGATATTGAATAGCCCTATACAGGCATGTATTGATTTTTATCGTGCCCCACGTGGATATCGAGCTAGAGGACAATAAGCAATTCATTTCGAACACTCGTATATCTATCGAATGGCTGTGGAGTCAGAGGTTATTATTATCAGTAAAATTACTAAGTCAAAATCGATTTTACTTCTTTTGGGTCTTTCGCTATTCCATTTTTTATCGTCATCATTTAAATAGATAAATATTTCTATCATCGCTTATTCATAACACTCTGTCAAGAAACGTGGTGGCTCAGTCGGATGCGCGTTCAACAGGTGATCAGGAGGTTGATGGTTCGATCACCATCGGGTCCGTCAACATTCTTTCGCAGAGACTGATCACGAAATATCTACAACGTGCATTCTCTCCCTGGTTCAAGACGGACAGTTGTCAGTTTCTGGCGAAAGGGTGTTTACATATACTGGTTAACCGCTATAGGAACTAAGCCTGTCCAGGAAAAAAGTGTGACCCGAATGATTGGCAGTGCCGTAAAACCTCAACTTAATCAATCATATGACTTCCTCGAAAAAGCGAGAAATATAGACCGCCAAATGCATATATCTGAAAGTGCAACGATATGCAACGATATGCAACTGAAAGTGCAAGATAATATGCGCGTCGCCAGTTTCATGTAATTAAATTATACCTAAATACGGGCAGTCGGACATCTGAACACCATACCGTATTTGTTCTAAGCTTTAAACATGTCCATTTGATACTATCAGTGGATTTGTCTAAAACTTTTGAAAGAAAAGGCAAATAGTGTAGACCATGATCATTAGCCGCGTTCTGATCTATGTTTACATTTTTTGGTCAGGCCAGTCTGCCATACTACTTAGTTAGAACATGGTATTCTGTGTGAAACTAGAGGGTTATATTATCAGTTAAGTCGTTGTGCCATTCATAAATGTTTCTTGGGTCGCATTAGTCATTTGTAGTACTAACGTTTTGCATTCTCGGATATCGTTTCCTCAAGTTACCGCTTATGTCGATTGCAGATAAGGCTATATGATTTCTATTAATTGGCTTTTGAACAAACTTTGATCGATCTTGGAATAACATCATTAAGTACGATCGCAAAGTCAATCTTCCCTTACGCAAACATAAAAGCTATAGACTACCATTGATTTTCTTTATATGTGTTTACATTTTGCAAATATTCTGTAGCCCCCATCTCTTGCTTTCATGGTCAATACTTGGTACTGCCTGACAGCAGTTCCTCTAAAGTTTTAAAAACAAGAAACGGAATAGTGGGTTATGCGTCATGTAATCAGCTTCCGCCTCTTTGAAGACACTGACACAAGCCTTGTAAGAGATCACGGCAGTTGTGAGGGTAATTTGAATCATAGATATTTTTCAACTTTCATACTCAGAGCAACCACCCAAATCATGCAATTTTGCTAATATCTATTGTAGAACTACCCAAATTGTACATTTGACCAATTCTGGCATCAAAACAGGCAGCAACAACCGTAAGAAACAGGTAAAAATAGAATTATTTAATATGAAATTTATTTGTATGGAACCAATCCTGTGCTTTAGCAGTCAGTTACCTAACGTGAATATAAACGATTCCATGAAAAGAAATTGCGCTATCGGTGTTCAACCGTAATTATCCTAACTGCTTGGACAACTTCAGCACTCAGTATCACTCATTACCGCTCTCAGTGTCCAAAAATCTACATTTCCTACTAGCAAGTATCTGATGCCTAACAAACTTATATCAGAAGGGCTTGGTGGCACATTTACTGTTTATTTATCATTAAGACTGGGTACCACGAAACGAATATCAAACAATAAGGTCAAATTGCTACTCTTAAGTATGATACATACGATCTCATTCTCTCCAAACACTCGCAATATCCCCGTAATTAGTCTGACAAATGCTCTCCAACGAAGCAACGAGCTGTATAAAACATAAGCGTACCCTTCATGCGCCAATATTTTAATGTACCTAATGTACCGTCATGCAACATCTTATTCTGTCGTTACGGCTTCTTATAACTACTTGTATCCAACCTGAACATATGGTTGTTGTCCTGGGTACTTCACTGCAATGACACTAACTGAGACTAATCCTGGACCAGACTATGTCGGAGGCAGCACTGTTGACAGCAGCACTCTGTCAGCACTTTCCTTTGAAGATTATTCTCCAATCACTTAACTATACTCCACCTAAATATTCAAAGTCTAATACCCAAAGTGGACATTATTCGAAACAAACCCGAGGCATACGACGTTCTTGTTTTCCCTCGGAAGTTGGTTAAATCATGATACTAATAGTTCTGATATACAAATTGAGCACTTTATATTACCTTTCAGATCAGACAGACAGACGAGGTCACCCCAGTGGAGTAGATGCTATTTACGCCCGTAATATTTTAGCATGCAAATATAGACTGGACCTGAAATTACATGGTGCTAAGTCCTTTTAGCATTGCAATTACCTCGCTTGTGGAAGAGAGAGCTAATCATAGTACTTTTTGTTCGATATGCGTTTGTTCGGTTTTGTCTGTTTCCTCTTCCTCTTGGTGTCTGGGAAGGGATGCGGCTTGTGATTTTGGCACTCTCTTGACTTTTCTCTTACCTTTTCTATCCGTTTTAGGTTCAGATTAAGGTAAAATCCAAAAGGGTACTGATTGGCGGGTTCTATAGACCCCCTAACAGCGGACAGGACTATTTTAAAATGATCAAAGAAAGAAGAAAGCGTAGATAGAGTATGTAATACCACTATAGCTGACATCGTAATCACAGGCGACTTCAACATATACATGTCACAGATTAACAACAACAAAAATTAAGGAACTTATATTAGAATACAATCTAAACCAGCTTATATCCGAGCCCACGTATTTTACTAAGCACTCTTCATCTGTCATTGACCTGATCCTGGTACGCAATAATAATTATGTTCTGACAAGTGGAGTCGCAGTCCCCTTCGAGGCTGACTCTACGGGCTGATCGCGGACGACCCCAGTCTGTATATCATTGTCGAATGTTCCGACCAAGCCGCAAGAATTTTAAATGCCGATCTACGTACTATATCCGACTAGACCGTTGATTGGCTTGTTCAATTCTACGAAAGAAGACCATGGCAATGACACTTTCTAGAAAATAAAACCCTGTATATCATCCACCTTTCGTCTTAAACAACATAATGATACAAAAAACCTCTACGCACAACTACTTAGGACTCACACTCACAGAAAGCCTGTAAATGCTTTAATCTTCTCCGGGCTTTAAGTTCAGAGTCAGTAGAATATCCCTAGAAAAAATGTACACCGCCTTTATTCGTCTCCTTCTTGAATACAGTGACATAATGTGGGGCAACTCTTCAACGGAAACTCAAAAGCAATTAGACGCTATTCATAGCGAGGCAGGGAGATTAATAGGAGCAACAAAACTCTGTAACATTGATAAAATTTATTCTAACCTTGGTTGGGAGTCTCTCCAAAGCAGACGGAACAAACAAAGTCTTGTACCTTTCTTTTTTTTTTTTTTTTTTTTTTTTTTTTTTACAAAATCCTGCATGGATTACCTCCAAACTATCTTATGGACCGTGTGCCTCCAACTGTACAGGAAACAACTGGGTAACGTCTCCGAAACTCTGACCATATTCAGAATTACAGAGCCAATAATAGTCTATTTCTTAATTGGTTCTTTCCAGCCACTATTCATGCATGGAACAACCTGCCAACTAAAACAAGAGAGGCATTAACCTTTACAATATTCAAATTGTCCATGAACAGAAACATACAGACACTACTCAAATACTTCAACGCTGGTACACGCCTAGGTCAAATACTCCACGTTCGACTAAGAATGGAATGCAGTTCACTAATCTCTGATCTCTAACACAAACATATCTTACCAGCCCTTCTTGTCATTGTGGAGGATTAGAAAGTGTGCAATACTTCCTCTTCACTTGGTCTAACCCCACACGATTGCCTGGGAAAGATACTTACCGTCCGATCTATGCAGTTACCCAGTATAAGATCTCCTACATGGCAAAGCAAACTTATCACAGAAAAATGAAGCATTTTTTCTTTCAAGTACAGGATTTCATCATTAAATCTGGAAGATTTGTGTAGCATACCCAGTCTGTTATCAATTAAAATCTCTCTCTCTCTCTCACTCTCTCTCTCTCTCTTTCTTTTTTTTTCTCTCTCTTTTGTTAAACTTTTTTGCCGATGACGCTTAATTATATGTCATTGTTAACACACAGGAAGATGCAAATATAGTTCAAAAAGATCAATCTCGAGTCGATAACTGGTCAGACATCTGGCAAATAAAATTTAGTTATAAGGAATATAACCTCATGTATTTAGATAGAGATCAGTCATTTCGTTCTTATCACATGATTGTAAACAGTAAACCTATTCAGATTAAAACAGTTGGGAATAAAAGGACTTAGGGGTCATTATCGATTATAAACAAAAGTTTGTACCACATATCCAAGCAATGGTAAACAAGGCAAGTAGAAACTTAGGGATTGTCAATAGAACATTCAGTTACTTGGATAAAACTTTTTTTTAAATCTCTGTAAGGCGGTCGTTCGCCCTCATATAGAATACGCTTCTACGGAATGACCAATTATTTATAAGAAAGACTGTGTATCCCTGGGGAACTTGCAAAGACGGGCCACACATTGTATTGTACATAACATAAGATTCTTAAATTACACAGAGACTGAAAGAGTTAGGACTATCTTACTAAAATACAGCAGTTCAAGAGCTGATATGATCAAAATTTTAAAATACTAAATTGTAGTGATAAATATGAAAACAATAAACTATTCTCCCTGCAACCCATAACAAGAACAAGAGGTCACAGTCACAAAGACTTATAGATGAATAGAACAGTATTTTGGAGGAAGTGATTTCATCTGATAGCATACATCGATTAAAGTCAAGACTGAATAAGTTGTGGAAAAACAAAACAACCAAATTTGAACAGGACTGTTACTCCTACCCGCTTACGCATGCCAACCATTACAGGTTTGGAAGAGAGAGCTAATCTTAGTGCTTTTCATACGTTTGTTCGGTTTGTGCTTGTTTAGATTCGTACTAGGCCTCGGATACAGTAATACAGTAATGAGAATATATAGGTGGAAATGAATAGTATTGCTTGCAACATATTTTCAATGAATGGAGAAATTAAAATGTCGATCTCACATCTCTGTTGGCGTGAAAAGGGTTGCTATATGCGCCCAAAACACGGCTACTAAGACACACTTTACCCCGTTCTGGACAGATTTAGCTGTCACTAGCGCATTTTATAACTTACAAATGTACAGTTGTTGTTATCTGTACAAAGTTTCTAGGAGGGTATATACACATTCTGACTACGCGTTAAACACTTGAGTAAATTTGACTCTCTGTTTTGGCTGTCTGACGAATTTACCTTTAGGCATGCTTCAGCTGTACAAATATTTATATTTGATATTTACATACTTATGACAGGCAAACTTAAAGAAGTTTAAAATACTCTGGAGTGAAAAAGTCAATAATAGTGTTTTATTCGTTATATAGAGAGTAGGTTCTGGGTAAGTTTCTATTTATTTTGTTTTGTAAGTTTTATCCCAAATTTCTGTTTTTTGCAGGAATACGACAATCAGACTCTCCAAATAGAAACGCACTGAATAGCATATACTATACATGGTCAACGGGTAGTATCAATTATGTATTTCTAAGATTTTTATTATAAATATTTTGCGTACGTCCGAATCACAGTGGTGAATATAATACGCTGCGAATTCATTTTTGGTGAACGGGTGTGAATTCCATGAAAAGTACGAGGTTGGATTTGTTTTCCAAGAATATGCAACAATTTGTGTTTCACTAGTCTACATGTATATGTTAATGAATTGCGTGCATCTCTCAGGCAGTGGAATGTCCTTAACTCAAGCAGGTTTATTTATGACATCAAAATGTCTGGAAGTTGTTGAGTATATTGGTGGAGTATAATGCATAGTTTATATGATATTACTGGACTTCTGACAGTAAAATGCCGTCGCTTAACATTTAATAGTGCTACTTTTGGTGGTTAACAAATCTCCACTGTGCTGAACCATGTGCTTCAAAAACACGTTTGTTCCTGGAATCTGGAATGATTTACTTATCATGCATTACTTGTTGAACTATAGGTTCCCTGGTTCCCTGGTTCCTTATATACATGGTTGTGTGTGCTGCTGATATATACATGGTAGTATTCGTTGATTGTGTGGCTTGTGTTGACTGCTGATGATATTTCCTGCGTATTCGTGGATCTCAATGGACTATTGCTTCGGTATCTCTGCTGGTGGATGATTCGTTCGTCCCCGAAGATATCATCAGCTCAGTATCAGTTCCTAAGTGCTGAGGTTGATACTGCGGCGTTAACGTCAGTACTTAAGTACTGAATTAAACAACTATTTTGTTATAGTACAAATTAAAACAAATTCTAAAACTAAGACTGACTTGTCAAAGTGACATGTATCTTAGTGGGTTCGGGATCCACTTTTAGGCTTATTTTGCTTTCTGTATGTCTTGCTGCTTGCCAAGACATGAGCATCATACGTTTCATTTCCAAACTTTTGGGGTTTTGCCACACTGAAGAAATTTAGATAATAGTAAGGCCTCTGTGGCACTAATTTGGTATAGTTAAGCTCATATTCACAACATAGTTTATCATAGACATTTAGCGGACTTCGCAGACTTCTATGGGGAAGTAGTGTTTTCTTGCTTCCACTGATCATCACATGTGAAAATCATCAATTTATGTATTAGAACTGCATTTACACATATAATTCAGTACTGGCGAAAGACATTAAATGACAAATATCTTGGATAAACTGTGTATCAAAACTTAACATATAGTGACTATAGACACAGACATGCGATCCAAAGCATCAATACACCCTTTATGTTGTAGATATAGTGCAATGAGTAATTGCTATCAATTACTTATACTGTTGTTATCACATTGAGTGGGAATCATTAGGTGTTGTCTTTTCTGTGCGGTATGATATGGTCAGAATTGACTAGTCATCTCGGTTATCACGTGGCAAGCTGACGACAAATTGATGATATGTTCCTTATTTTTCCCACGAAAATAACATTTGACATTTCATGCAAATTGTCACCTGAGGAGACAATCTGCATAAAATATCAAATCCTCTGGTAAATTTTTTACCAAGCACGCTACTAAACGTTTCAGGATTTTTTAAGTTAAATGGCATGCAACCCATCAGGTATGCATTCATCTTTTTTAATACTAATTTCAAATTCGGAATATCACTGGCTGCATTTTAAATAAACAATATATGCTGAAATAAAAAAAAAAAAAAAAAAGAAAAACGGGATAAAATGTTGTTCCGATGCAGGGTCAGAGGCAGCTACACGTTGCTAATCATTTTGAGGTGAATGTGCCCACTACTGAGTGTCTTTTAACAAGTTTAAGAGAGACAGGACGAGATGCCGACCGACCGCGGTCTGGACGTCCACGCGTGACGTCGCGCCACTAAAACAGGGCTACGGCCGCATGTTGGTCCGCCCCTGGCTCAGGAACATCGCCTGCGTTGCATTGCGTGGTCGCCAGCACTTGCCTAAAGAAGACTTTCGATAAGGCAGTGGGACGTGTACTTTTAACTAACTATTCCCGTTTGACTCGTTTTCGCCCAGATGGTCGACGTCGTATTTACCGACGTCGTGGGGAAAACTTCGCTGACACTTGCGTTGTTGAGAGGGATAGATTTTGGGGCGGTCCAGCTGTTGTCTGGGGAGGCATTTGATTGTCATAGCAGGCGATTCAACAGCAACAAGGTACCGGGATGAAGTCCTCCACCCACTTAAAGTCCCTCTTGTGCAACAACGTAGCTTTCTGGTTAACCATAGCAATACCCCACTCAACAGACAACCATACAGTCCAGGTTTGTCCCCGAATGAGCATATATGCGACGCACTGCACAGGGGTGTACGGAGGCTTCTGGATATTCCAAATCCCAACCGCTCTCGCCCATTGTGAAGAGTTCGCATTCAATTTCATAATATTAGTGACGGATTATTAACAATACAAAAAAAGTCAAAACGAAACCATTGCGGGGTTACGCGATTGCAAAGACCTTATAACAATGGGATGAATTAGAGTATGAATATGCTCCGAAGCACCGTTTCGCCTAAGCCTAATCAATGTCTTCTGCATTACAGTCTTTCATTACAGTCTGAAAACTAAGTGGTAAAGACACAGAACTTTGACCGTATTTTTATTGTTTCAGACCGTAAATTAATAATTCGACTTTGTGAATGCCATTTTCAGTTTAACGATACAGTAATACATTCAAACGCACCCTTCTTTGGAAAGACACATCTAATTAGGTGAGAGTTGTAAACATTCCGTAGCATTCGCCTTTTTGATTGCAATTCGTTAATATTTTCTTATCGGCGAGCTAATTACCCATCTTCTCCACCATGGTCTATTTATGACAAATAGGCTATGCTGTCAGGACAAACAGGTCCCCAGATGTGCAGTTTGGGACTGTTGTCTCCTTTATGTATATAATAACCGTGATGCAGTAGTAATAGAAATATGATAAGCTTGTATTACGTTTACGGTACAAGCCGGCTTTTATAGATGCGGTGGTGTGTTTGCTTGTCACGCAGGCGGCTTGGATTCGATCCACGAGCAGGACAGTGGTGATGATAATTATTTACTTGTTACATCTGGCGCTTAGCATAAAGAACCCAGCCTGATAAGCTCGGTGGTCGATAAGCTTGGTGGCCTGATACGGAGTGGTTGCTCAAACTGAGATTCAAGGACGAATTTTTTAATGGAGGAGGAATCTATAGTAGTTATAGGTGTATGACAAACTTATATTGCTTTGTGATACAAGCTGGCCTTTATACTCGTAGTGACGATATATAGTGTTGGCCTGTTACGCAGTGCGTTCTATTCCCAGCAGCGGCATTGGTGATTAGAAATTTTTCATATGTAACAATAACGAAATAACATTCACTTGCTCAATAGGTATTTAAAAAGGAGATGGGTTAGTTGGTTGGTTGTATCTAAGCTCTGGTAGTTTTCTCGGAGGTATTATTCTTGAAATATAATTAACACTCCGGTATTTCGTGATTTGGATGGTGCGTTTAGATTTTTTGAAAAATTGTAACCTATATTCTCTGAGCCGAGGGCCACAGTGCAGCCAATAACACATGTGCCTAGAGATCGACGGATCGCAAGGTCTAATCCCAGCTTGGGTCACATAATTTTCGAAAAAAAATCATGAAATCATTTTTATTATCATTTTTCAACTGATTCAAGAAGGGCAGTTATCAGTTAGCGTAAAGAGGTCAGTCGTTGATCAAACAATCATGATCATAAGGAATAAATCATTGTTCAGAGTACATTAGAGCAAACATGAAATGGGATTGTAGGTACGTAACATGCAAATGTTGACTAAAATTATGCTTTTTGAAATTTATGGCTAAAATATATCCTCTGGCGTAACCTCATTTTAGCTACAAATATTGTTTTTATACCCCGCCACATGATAGTGTTGGGGTATTATGTTTTCCCCACTGTGTCCGCCTGCCGACTCATTCCTCCGTCCGTCAGTGCTTGGTTTCCACTCTCTAGCTTGAATAGTTTTTGACAGATTTTATTCAGATTTTGCATACACATGTTAATTAGGGTTGAATGGTTTGGGTCTGTTAACCTGACTTACGTACTGCACTTGCTTAATGACAAAAATGGTTTCATTTTATTATCTTGAGAAAGCGTTAATGGATTTGGATGAAAATTTGTATATGAAACAATATTGACAATAACTTGTTTGGCATTATTACTCGGTGTTCTCGTCGATTATCAACATTAGTTACTGACCATGCTTAACGAAAAATAAAAAAAATGGTTTCTGTTTGAGAACGAAATGATGGATTCGGATGATATTTTATATTTCAAATGATAGTGACAATATCTTGTTTGGAATTATTACTTGGCATTTTTCGTCAATTTTCAATATAGTGTCCCTGCTAAGCGACAAAAAGGGTTTCCTCTTCATATCTTGAGAAAGAGTTAATGGATATCGATGGAATTTCATATATTAAACGATATTGACAATATCTTGCTTCGGATTATACGTTGCCATTTTTCATCGATTTTCAACAGAGCTACTGTCCCTGCTTAACGACAAAACTGGTTTTCGTTCAATAGCATGAGAACAAATTCATCGACGGAGGAAACTTCATACATATATATCAAGTGATATTGATAATATTCTTGCTTGGAATTATTACTTGGCCTTTTTCGTCGATTTTCAACAAAGTAACTGTCTCTGCTTAGCAACAAGAACAGTTTTCGTTCAATATCATAAACACGAGTTCATGGACATAGACGAAACTACTGAAGCTTTTAATTTTGCAGATGAAATTGTTTACTCTGGTTTATTCAACAAATAGTAATTGTGGTTTGCGCATAAAATGTATCACTTCGTTAACCCATTAAACATACCCATCTTCACTCCATATTTTGTTACTGCACAGTGACGGGATATTATGTAGTGTCTGCGGTGCTTTTATTATGGGTTATTGCATAAAAAGCAGTGCCGCACGATATTAACAGCCGTGCGTTAACCGGCGAAAAGCCGTGTATTAACAAGGAAATTCACGCGCTGTTAATGCTCGGCTATGCAACTCAATATTTTTGTACCGGGGCCACCGAATTAATCCGCCACGCGCTACCGTGTCAAAGGAAAACCAATGTCCCCTCCTGATGCTCCGGACAAACACAGATGAGGTCCACACAGTAATGGTAGGTACCGCCAACAAACACAAACATGTGCAAAGATGCAAGCACATCCGACACTTTAGATTCATCGCCCTATCAAATTCAACTATGAGCTCAGAGTAAAAAGAAACGTCGAAAACCACAAACAGCACCATTGGTTTTCATTGCTCCTTTTTCCTGGGACAAGCCTAAGTTATTTTTAGAATTGTCACGTCTTTTTATAAATCTACCGGGTCTGAGCAAGATGAGACCGCTCACTATTTGCCGAACAGGACTTACAACTGCCGTTCCACCTACATCTTTAAGACACCTTTCTGTGATCAAACTGCAAATGTCTATTTTTGGGTGTCCAAACTTGTAGGACATTTACCAATCTTCATTCCTTCAGGCCTATTCTGAGCCATC
This sequence comes from Anodontia alba, assembly GCA_964016985.1. NCBI lineage: Eukaryota > Metazoa > Mollusca > Bivalvia > Lucinida > Lucinidae > Anodontia > Anodontia alba. The sequence goes on from OZ024831.1 coordinate 62,350,049, forward strand.
TCCTAAATAAAGGGAACTTAGGTCAGATGCTTCTCTTAGTACTGGCTGTAAGAATCCGCTGATATTACTAGTTTTGCCCTTCTCTATACCGACCATCATATTGGTAAAATATTTATTTTGTAAATTCGGACCTACATTGTACAGTAATCATTATTACCAAAAAATGTGTAATTTTGCAGATCAGGCTTTTGCACAAAAAGGTACCAGCCACATCTAGCTTTTTTTTTTTTTTTTTTTTTTTTGTTTTTTTTTTTTGTTTCAGGTCCCTTTCAAGAGTATTTCACTCATTTGTGACGATTCAAATCACTCAAATTACTCAGTGGCCAAAAATGGGAGTACCCTGACAGACATTCACCTGGAACAACCCAAGCAGTCACCCTTATTATATCATACTTGATTTCCCGTTCAGATCAGTCTTCCCGAATTCTTTCCAACAGATGCAGGACAGCTGTCAGACAGACTGAAATTTTTGGCAGGACAAAATAAAATTCTGCAGAACAGGAGGAGGCTTGTCTGTTATCAAATTACTATTTCTTTTTGCCAGAAATCACAGGAAATTTGTCAGAAACTGAAATTAACATCTGCAGGACAGAATGAAAATTTGCCGGTTTTGTCAGACAGTCCTGCAGTTTTCGCAAAGACTGTCAGATGTTACAGATTGTAAAGGTGGCTGATGGAGCTAATATCGATATAACCTTATTTTTTGTTGTCTAAAAATACAACTTTCAAATAAAATTAAACTACCTCTAGTTTGTTATAAAATGCTTCTAAGGACTGTGCAATAAAGAAATATGGGAGAAAATATCGCCTAAATATGTACTTTCTAACTAGGCTACGTAGCCGTTAGGTCAAGGGAGGTAATCATTTTATAATTAAACTGTAATTAAACTTTAGTTAATTTAAAAGTTTTAGGAATATGTGTATTTTTATGTGTTTTCATGATAGGAAAGTATATTTCTTTCACAATGAGTGAGCAGATTCTTCAAATTCTCACTGAGAGCTTAAATATATTTTTGTGAAACTTAGTGTATCAGAACACTTATTCTATTTAATTTTACGATTATTATAAATATCAAAACAACAGCCTGGAAAACTCAGAAAAAAGTGGAGCTTCTGTGATTTTAGTCATATCAAAATTAGCTCAGTCAGCAACCTTTAAGGCCAAGAAAAAAAATGTGTGTGTTTACTAGTCTATTAGATGGGTAAATTAAAAAGGGTAGTTTTCATTTCTGAAACTTAGTTTATATATATAGAATGGGGATAAAATGAAACAAAATGGCCAAACTGTTTATTTCCTAAGAGTTCTCAAAGAGTGTTAAAAACAACCTTAGGGTCAGCAGCATGAAATAAGGACTGTTGGATGATAGTAAACTAAACATACTATTTTAGCCTAAAAGAATTTCTTCAACCTAAATGAAAGTCTTACTTGTTCTTTATTATACCATTTAGTGGAACGTTGAGTTTATAATACAAGGAATAAAACACGAGTTACATGTATTTGTGTTTTCCACTTATTATTATATAATATGGGTAAATATAAACAAATAAAAAATAAAGTAAGAAATTGTATCATAAATTTACGTGTAATTAGTCATACATATAGATACCTGTCTTTCTCAAAATGGAAAAACAGATGAAGTTTTATATGGTAAAATATAAAACAATAAATGCATTTATTTTATTTTACTGTGGAAAAGAGTTGTATTTTCAACTCAAAAAAAAAGTAAAAATAAATGACTCTTTCTTCGTGTTTACAAAACAGGGGCAAAATCAGACAGTATAAAATACAGAATTAATGAACTGCAAATTATCCTTGCAAAAATATCTGTCTTATTTTACAAGTAAGACCATGAACACATAAACAGAACCTTTTCTTGGTGTAATGTGTGATTTTCCCAATACATTATTTATTATTATTATTATACATATAGCAATAGATAAAATGCGTATATGAAGGTAATTGAGCGATATTTTTTCTTGTTTCTCCATAAAAAAAAAACAACATATGTTCTAGGTATTCATGAGAACCACCTCGCTGAGGTGATTCTCATGAATACCCAAAACATATGATTCTATAGAAAATTGACAAAAATCATTGCTAAATTATCATCAAATACCCACCTTATCTATTTCTATGTTAAAAATTATAAGATGATTTAAGACAAACTAACCTTTTTGAGAGGCCGAGGTTTTCAAAGCTTTCCAAGGGGCCAAGAAGCTTTGCACGGTCAGGGGACATATATTCGCATTCAAAGTTTTACCGATACACTATTGAAAGTGCGTGTAAACACTGGTGCTATTTTAAGTCTGTACATTTCAGTCCTGGGGTAATTGTAATCTGTAATCATGATTACTTATAATCGATTACATTTACTGAGTAATCAAAAAGTAATCAGTAATCATGAATTTTCATGATTACAAAATTTAGTAATCATAATGTAATTGATTACATTGCAAACTGGCCTGTAATCATGATTACTTTGTGATTATGATTACATTTTGAAACTGACAGTGAAATATCCTAAATTGTGTTCTGTGAATAATAGAACAAAACTAATGTATCTTAAATTAATAACATACAGTTCTTTTACTGTGTTACAGATATAAAAAGTATGTATTGTTGCTGAAACTAAATTTATGAATGGACTTAGCCATTTTGACAGTGATAGGCAATGTCATTAGCTCACATTTAGACCACGCCCAGTCAGGTACTTTTAACCTAACTATAAACATGCCTATGGAATATATGATTTTCACATCTATGCAAAAACAAATAAAAAAAAAATCAGATAAAAAAACTTTTGATATGTTCTTTGTTTGCTCAAAACAGATTGTGGGTGCTCATTAGAACCATAGCATAAAGCAGTTCTAACAGGTACAGACAACCTTTGCTTTAGAACATGAATATGAGAAAAATGAGTACTCCGGGGGAAAATGAGTACCCCTGGGGAAAAAAGAGTACCCCTGAAAAACCCCACATTTCCCTCTATAAAATAGTATTTACCGCGGTCTTCATTGCATGTGCTTGCTAACGTGATGTTGGTTACAAAATTTCAAGCTAAATACCTTCCAGCTACCAGCCTCGACTAAAATGCATATTTGATCCTATGTGTGCTACCAGGTTTGAAGAACCATTCGACCATAAGGTCAGTATAGAGCAAACCAAGACTTTTTCATGTTGGCAGAAAAGCTGTATATTTAACAGTCAAACCTATTTCTTGGTATTTTTTTTCTTTTCTTTCTTTTTTTTTTTTTTTTTTTTTTTTTTTTTGATTTGGGTTTTACGGCCCTTTCAAAAATATTTCACTTACATCGAGCTGATCCTTCATCAAAGGTGGGCGAAACCGGAGAACCCGGGGAAAAACCACCAGACCATTCGTAAGCAGAACTTGGCTTTCCCACATGTGACCCGAGCGAGGCTCGAATCACAGCAGTGAGAAACCTAATGTATTATGAGTCAATTATGAGTCTCCTATCCCCTAGGCTGTGGGGCCCGCTATTGCTGGTATCATTCACACTATCACACAAGGAAATCCTGGCATCCAATAAAATTTAAAAAGCTCACTGTGGAAATGCTGTGTTTTGGAAATTATAGAGGCATGTCCCAGGAACGCCAGTTAATTGACGGAGTTTACAAAAGACATGCAACTAGAATTTTCCACGTCAATCCGACCGTGTCCTGTTGTAGCCCAGTCTGAATCACCAATAACTGTCATCCGTGATATCCAAATTTGTTGCCTTTAGGATATAATGGAAGCATGTCCTAGAAACACCATTCATTTGACAGATGTTTAGAAAATGACATGCAACCGGTGCTTCCATGTCGATCTGTCCTTTTCTGTTGGGGTTCCTCTCCACAGCGTTGTTATTGCAATCAATAATTATAATGTCTTACCATGTATCTCGGGTTCAAGTAGTAAAAGACTTCATGGACGCTGCTGTTGTTTATCATTGTCCTTGTCTTTGTGGTACGAACGTATTCTCCCGCTTTCTGTCAGAGGCACCGCAGGATTGCGTCAAATCTACTATACATATTTACAGTTCATATTACTTTTAAAAGTTCCGTGCACACAGACATAGTTCCTTTACAAAACATTGGATATTTACATTAGTTGGAGTCTATGTACAGCCATACCTCCAGTTGTTTAATACAGGCAAAACGAATCATTGAAATCGTATCTAACGTAATACTTTTTCTGACGATACGCGTATCATATCGTGGGGCAGGTATCGTGATGCCTGGCGATACGCCTCAAAGTACAATTTCTAAAGAGAATGCCTGGCAATACGCCTCAAAGTACAATTTCTAAAGAAAATTATAGCTTTAACATATTTCAAGACCATTTTTATAGCAAATTTCAAAGATCTAAAATGTTACTGAAATACACTATTCACTAATATGACAAACAGAGGCATCTTACACAGGCATTGTTACACAGGGATGAGCCTTTGAGCTTGTTTTGCACCTGTTTTTCAAGAGTATTAAAACTTTCAAGCTGTGGCATATATGAAATTGCATCGTGATACGTATCGTATCGCGAGGTAAGTATCGCGATACGTATCGTATCGTGAGGTGACTGTATCGTTTCAGCCCTATTATTTAAGCAGTCTTTTGACATGTATATCGAAGAACTTCTCTGCAGAGTGTTGTCAATAACACAAGGTGACAAGCAATACACAGATACTTTGATGCCTGTGTAAAGTCGCTAAAGAATGATCAGCTGATCACCAGTGAACTGAAATCACCACATATATTCTATCTATCATGTTGTCAGCGATATTGCTCTACGTGCATTATTCCTGTCATTTGATAAAGGAATGTAATCCATTTTACGGCAAGACATCAGTATTAACACAAATACGCAAAATTGTTGGATTCTGCGAGAGAAATCGATAATAAAAATGGTAATTCAATCAAGGACATATCTGCTTACACTGCCTGGCCACGGAACGAGCATTAGTCGGTGGAAATTGCGTTCTTGAGACACTGGTGAATAGGCGAAACATACAATAAATAACGCGAAATGTAGCAAATGTTTTTTTTATGCAATAATAGCGATCGAACATGCTTTTTTCATTGCATTAACATTCGCCAGGTCCCTCGGGAGGTGTTGAAAACCGCGGCCTTCGGCCTTGGTTTTCAACACTTCCCGAGGGGCCTGGCGAATGTTAATACATGAAAAAACGGGTTTTATCCCTATATTAGACTCATTACTTTTAATTGAAAAAAGTGTTATGTAGAGCTGCAGTATTTTGTCATCAGATGTTTACTCATTTATTATGTTAAAGATGTAATATTTCATTTAAATTAGAAATAATAATGTTTGTAAAACAATCTGCCACCAAATATATGCTTGTCGATGCAATAGCCGTTACAGTGTCTTAGTACAATGCCCACTTTGTTAGCGGGAGGATGTGCGTTCGATCCTCGGCAAAGTCATACAAAAGACTTTAAAACTGCTATTTGCTGTTCTTGAGCTTGGCGCTCATCATTAAGAAAATAGAGCGTGAACCGTTCAGCCCGACGTCAGTATATGCGACTAAGTGGAATATTATTTCATGTATTTGAGGCGTGATATTTCAGTGAGTCAGCACACCAAATGTGAGGATTTAGCTGTCATATCGCGATATGACTGTAAGATTGTTAAAAGTGACGTTGAACCAAAATAAACCAAACAATTGTCGAAACAAAATGACAAAGTTGGAAAGGGACATACCTCTTACAAAATGAATCCATTTGTTTTTTAATAATGTGATCTGCTGATAATCCCTAATAATATCACTTAGTTTCAAGACCCGATTTCAACCATTTTCCAAGACATCTTACTCACAAGTGCCATTATGTCCCCTAGGCGCACAATGCATAAGTCGTAAAAGGGAACTACAAGTCCGACTGAAAAAAAGAATAAAATACTGGTCCTCTTTTTATATATAAAACCAAGGTCCTATCTTTAACTGCTCTTGATTGCATGCTAAGAGTAATGAATGGACGTACAAACGGTTAAACAACCACAAAGCAGTATGCCCCTCTAATTTCTTCAAAAGTTTGGAAACATTACTAGATTAACTATTTTCCGCTAGAAACATAACCAATACGTTTAGAAATAAATAACCTAATGAATGTTGTCCAAAATTCAGCAGATTTTCAAGAAAATATTAAAGGTCTCTTCTTTATAGCTCTCATTTAGTTGCCCAGTATGTAACTTGTTTTTAAAACTAAGCCCAATATTGTACTTGCTTTTTCTTGCTTTAAAGAAAACATTTACTTTTCAAATGAAATGAGCATGACGATTCTTCAAATGGATTATCTGCTTACAGGAGCTATCTAGATTAGACTGATTTTCAAGAAACAGTATTTTATGTCCTCAGATGTCCACATGTACACATTGTGACATTATGCAAACACAGCTATACGAAATGTGTTCTTCTTATGTGGGCCTACACTGTTTGCCTGCAGGCCTGTCCGTCCCGATACTTAATGTAAAAATAGTATCCACTGCAAACATCTGACAGAAATATAAAGCTCTTTAAAGTATACCTTATAAAGTATACCTTTACATTTCCTGGTTATTACATTATAACATGAGGTAACGAATAAACAATATAAAGACATGAAATGATTTTATGTCAGTGTTATTTTTAGGATTGCAGAGGCCTTAACTGGCATGCATCGTGACCTGACATGACAGAAATGAAAATGAAGCTTGAGCTTATCTAACTCTTTTCCTAATTTTGTAGAATTCGGAATATAAATGGAGGCTCTTAACTAAAATAATGAAGTTTGTTTTTAAATTTCAGGGGCCATAACTCTGCCAGGGTTAATTAGTTCTGGCATGCTTACGAAAAATACAAGACATGTTTGTTGTCCGATTCTTTTACCATCTGAAAATAAATAAGAATTTGTAATTTTATGGTACACATTAGGTTAAAATTAGTATAGGTAATACAATATGGCTGGATCAAGAGCTGTAATCATATCTTCTATTATCATTTCTGATACTTGGTAAAGTTCATTTATGGAAGAAACACAACGAATGCATATTGCAGGGAAAGGCAGGGATAGGCTACTGCTTCAGAAGTTCATACAATAGCAGTTTTTTTACTGCAATATAATAAGGTGGTTTAAAGGGGTTTAGAACAACAATGTTGCTCCATAGTGCCTTCGATTTGTTCAGAATGAGGTGTCGCTAAAAGGCAATGCCTTAATTTTATACTTTTATGCTTGTGTATAAAACAGCAGATCTTGGAATGTCTACATTTTCGCGAATATTTTAACATTATTAAAACATTATTATCATTCTGACAAAAAAAAAAAAAAAAAACAAAAAAAAAAAACAACAACAACAGCAGAAAACAATAAAGAGCGACCATTCTTTTGAGATTGGAGGAGAGGCTATGTATCATTATTTTCATGAAGTATAAGTACATTTTGGTCATTGTAAAAAGAAAATTCTGTTTGTAATTGAGTTTGACTATCCTAATTATGAAGCAAGTGATACTAACTTGGACGCATAGCTATAGGTAGCACCAATTAAATTCATATTAGGATAAAACCACTGCCAATTTATACAGAACCTTTCAGGCTACATTTTACACCAAGTTAACTAGTAGTCAACTACTTTCAGACTACATCTTAAACATGAAATTGGCTAGAAATTCACGCTCTGGTCAACTATAAACTAGGTAGCTAACATGGAGTTAACTAGACCTCAACCTACTGCAGAATCTATTAAAGGAATGCTTTACATCACACATGTATAAAAAAAAGAAGAAAGAAATAATGATAATAATGATAATATAGTGATATGGCTATCAGGATCAAAGTAAATCAGTGAATTAATTCATTTATAGTTGAATGCATATTTTGTCATTTAATATTTTAAATGCCATTCATTATATATAATAACGTGCACAATTTCATACATGATATATGAATTCTGCTAGTATAGCAATATGTGGAATTAAGTTCCTTGAGTTTAGACAAACTACCATGCAGCGCTTATAGTCTGGTATAGTTGCCCTTTCGCGGGTGTTTCTTAGAGCCTTATCTCATGTCTTTGTCGGTTTGGTGCGCGCCAAAGCAGCAGCGTTTTCCTTACGAATTAAAATTAATTGGTGTTTATAGGGACGTTCTTTAATTATTAGTGTGTCAATGACATTGTCGTACTTATATTTACTGTGCTGTGTATCCACATTGTGTTTTTCTTTATATGTAAAACAATGGGTGACAGTGACACTGATGATATGCCCCATAAAAGCACAGAGACGGAGAGCTTCAACTTCGACGAATGGGCAACGGGTCTGGAATTAAGCAGGACAGTAACTCAAATACTACGTCAAGAGGAACTGACTTCTAAGACAGACTAAAACTTATAAAGCTGAAGGATCTGAAAGAGCTAGGTCTCCCTCTGGGATCCATGAAAATTATAAAAAATGAAATTCAGATTTGGAATAAAGGTCAAAACATTCCGGACAAATTAGGAAACAGTGAAAACGACACTTCGGACATGAATATAAACGCAGAGATACTGGCTGGGGCAGGTAAGACTCTTGATGATATTTTAAATGATCAGCTGCCCCTATCAGATAATTCTAAACCTGTGCTGTTTGGACAAATGGACCCTCGCACGATCCTTACCTTACAATTTCAGATTAACAAGGCTGTGTATATCACATAACTCCTTACTGAGAAATGTAAACGTAGAAGGCAGAGCAGACGTAAAGAATTTGTTCTCAAATCGGGGTCCGCTAATTCAAAAACTCTTGTGTTAAAGGCCAATGAGGAACATCCATATTTGGGAATTTTTATAGAAGAATGGGGTGTGGCTAACATGCGCCTGTTACATCATTTACTGGCTACTCAAAAAAGTAAGAAAAAAGTCCAGGGAGTGCCACAATCACAAACCACAGCCCTTCCCAGACCCCAAGAGGAAGAGAAAACCGACAAATCTAAACAAGCACAAACCTAACAAACGTACGAAAAGCACTAAGATTAGCTCTCTCTTCCCCAAGCGAGGTAATCGCAATACTAAAAGGACTGAAAAACACAAGAACAAAATGACACACGGAAAGACATACAACAAATCGCCTCGTAGAATAAACCACAAAGCAACAAGGAGTAAGACTAAAACTCAGCAGGAATGACATTGAATTCTATTTGGCGTATACTACAAAGATCTTTGAATTCGCCGAGAAATATGAAAGGAATGGTGTTTTGAACTATGATTGTGCGTATCGTGAACTGCATGCTGAGCACCAATTCCAGTGGGGAACCTTTCCACCTAACATGGAACTATAGTTACTTGTCCCAAAGCGCTCTCGTCAGGGTACGAATATTGCCGCTCAGCCGTCCTCACCGCCTGAAGACTGCAAGCTATTTAAGGCTAGGGGTTCATGCCCTTTCGGAAGCTCATGTAAATACCGCCATATAAAAGCCAAAGCACCTAATGAGCAGATTTTTGAGCCTAAGGGACCAAAAAACATGTAACGTGCCGCTCTACAGCGTTCAAATTACGAATTAAATTGGGAGGAGGAGCTTCCACAGGCCCACAAGCATCGTGAATTCTTACTCTCAGGAATAAAAATGGTTTTCACATCGTTGATCCCGGCAACATAAAAAAATCCGTTGAAATGGATAACTATCGGTCAGCTACTGATCCAAGTGTGCGCGCGCAGGTCGAGGACCAAATTCTAACTGAAATTGGAAATAGGCGGTACAGGATCGTGAGTGATAAGTCTCATATAGTGCCGGCTCTTGGCGCTATCTCCAAGAAAAAAAAACTCTCCTAAAATGCGTTTAATTCATGATGCTTCTACACCCTGTGAATATGCCTTAAATGACTACGCCTCCACAAATCACTTTAAATATCAATCTCTCCAAGATGCGGTTGATTTAGTGACTCCAGATTGTTATTTCGCAAAAAACTGACCTCGCTAATGCATATCAGTCTGTTAAATTACATCCTTCAAACTTCAAGGCTACTGGGTTAAAATGGCAATTCAAAGGTGAAAACACGTTTACTTACTTGATTGACGAACGGCTCCCTTTTGGAGTTGCTAAGTCCCCAGAGATTCTTAATCACATTACTCAGGCCTCCGAGAAAGCATGGCGAGGAAGGGATATAAAACAATTGTGTGTTATCTTGATGATTTTCTGATTGTGGCTTAGTCATATGATGAATGTTTGGAAACCTTAAATAAACTCTTGCGTCTCCTGAGAAAACTTGGATTTCATATTAATTACAGCAAAATGGAGGGTCGCACGTGTAAACTTGTTTTTCTTGGAATACTTCTAAATTCTTTAAATATGACCTTAACAATATCGGAGCCAAAACTGATTGAGATCGAAACTTCAATGAAGCGTTTTCTGGTATCCTGGAAAGTTTCAAAACGTGACATTCAAAGTTTAGTAGGCAAATTAAATTGGCTTACACAATGCGTATATGGGGGCAGATTTCACTTACGGAGGTTAAATAACAAATCTAACAAGCTTCATAAACCTTGGCATAGGACTCTTGTTACACATGACATGAAACTGAATCTACTATGGTGGCTTAGTTTTATGCGTACTTTCAATGGCACTATGCCTATGGTGGACTGTAGACCGGCCACGCCAGTGTCGATCGATGCCTGTAAATTAGCTGGAGGGGCTTTCTATCACCATGCTGGACAAGCGCTCTTATAAAATTAAGTGGGGTTACCCCACCTCTTGGCTAGAAACAGGGGTATGATAAGGAAGTGGGGTTTTGAGGCTTCCCGCCGATAACATGTGGTTTTTATTCTTTTCATCGAGTTCTTGCTCTGCAACATGCTGTGGTGGTCAGCTGCCTGGTCATTAACTTGTAATCAGATACCTCTACTTTCTGCCGCGACATCACAGTAGATATTTTAGTTTTTTTCTTTTTTCTCATTTAAAGTCAATTTGAATGTTATAGGTAGAAATAGTGGGAAAAGTTAATAGACTTTCGTTTTTCAATCGTCGAAATCGGTCAAGAAATAAAGTTTTGCACAATTGGTATAGGTAATAAAAGATGCATTATTGGTTCCTTGCTGCAGGAGTTAATTAGTTGTGTTACATAAAATATACATAATGATAAGATAAGAAAACATGGTTTACAGTTTTAAGAGGCTAGTCCATTATGACGGAGATTTCGTGCATAGTCCTTGGACTAAAGAACTCTTATTCCTCCCTATAAACCATCTGGAAGTTTTGGCCTTGGATCCAGCTGTGGTTCGTTGGGCCCCCCTTGTGGCGAAATAAGAAAGTTCATATTCACTGTGACAATGTAACAGCGTGCTCAATTATAAACAAAGGATCTTGTAAAAACTCTCAAATTATTGATTCACTGTGCCGCGTTTTCTGGTATTCTGTGGTATTTAATTTCCACCTTCGGGCAGTTTATTATAGTCGTGTGTCTAACCGCTTAGCCGACGGAGCTAGTAGATTGCATGAGCCGGTGTGTGTGTGTGTGGGGGGGGGGGGGGGGAGGGTGGATTATTTCAAATTATGTCTAATACAGGTCATATCTAATTTCAGAGACTCGTGGCTACCTTGAGCGCGAACTAGACAGGGGATGAAATTTAACTCAGTCAAACAATATCTCAATGTAATTTGTCTTTTACACTGTGCCTGGAATTTACCTTATCCCTTACAAAATAACTTTCAGCTTGCTCATGCAATGAGAGGAATAAGACGTCATCTAGGCGATTTAGTTGTGCGAAAAAAGCCTGTGACCCCTGACATGCTGAAGGAGATTCTGCAGTATCTAGATGTATCTTTGTCTTTATCGTTTGATGCAGCCATCTGGGCTGTTTGTTTGACTATGTTTTATGGATGCGATCGCCGTAGTAATGTAATGATAAATTCAACAGCCAACTTTGACCAGTCTAAACATTTACGCAGACATGATATGTTATGGTTCTCATTGAGACGTTTACTTAACTTTCGTTGGAGTAAAGTGATTCAGTTCAAATCTAGAACAATTGACGTGCCAATGCCGCGTCTGGAAAATAATGTTTTATGTCCTGCCAGCGCTGTTTGTAATTACTTGCAGAGGTCAGTGGGTGCCAGTTTAGATGGCCCCGCCTTTACTTTTTCTTTCAGGCAATCAAGTTAAAGTCCTCTCTCCTGATAAATTTATCAAACGCATTCGAGAATGCTTGCGCTCAGTGGAAGGGGCACCTAATGAGATTGCCTGTCATTCCTTTAGACGTGGATCTGCGAGTTTTTGCAATGCGATTGGCGTTTCTAGTGAGTTCATAAAATTAATGGTCGACTGGAAGTCGTCTTGCTACTCTGTGTATATTGACAACAATGGAAATAGTTCGCCATATGCAGGAAAATGTATGATAAACTCTACTCTACTTTCTACCTTAGGGTCATTGGACGGTTAATTTTCCACTTACAATTATTTACACTGCTCTTACAAACTTATGCAAGGAGTATGACTTTTTGGTTTAAATATCACTTTATATTTGTCTATGTTTATGCAACCATATTATTATACTTATCTTTCAATTTATCTGTGTTTAGGTTTATGCAATTATTACACATTTCGCAGTATATGTTTGTGCTTTGTGGCAGGTTCATGAGCGGGTGAATGACGCGCAATATGATTATAAATTACTGACTTTGATATATGCTTTCTTCAATTATATGTATGCATGTATTTCTTTGTTTGTGGGAGCGCTTGTCTTTCTAGTATTGGAGTCGTTTATGTAGTTAGTAATAAAGCTCCTAGTTTCCCCCTATCCTGTCTTAGTGTTTTGTTTAAATTTATTTTGATGATTCTATTTTTTTTCTTTCATTTTTCCTTTCTTTATTAAACTTCAATAGCGTCTTGAATTTATATTTCATGTTTGCTGTACGAATTCTGCTAGAATATTAAAATTATTTATTTATTTTTATTATTTTTTTATTTTGTCTTTCTTTTTTCTTACTTTACTTTTTTCTTTTTTTCTTTCTTTCACTGCAGATCTTAACTAGACCTTTGTGCGAAACACACTCGTGCCCCCACCCAGGCACCATTGTTAACAAAGGCTTTTTTCACTTCTGAAGTGCATAAAAATTACACATTATGGACATGTCAGAAAGTGTGTGAAGCTCTCACCTTTCTACTTGACAATATTTATATAAGATTTGGTACTAAGTTCTTTAGACAAATTGTGGGTATTCCGATGGGTACGAATTGCGCACCACTTGTGGCTGATTTGTCCTTGTTTTGTTATGAAAGAGACTTCATGATGTCCCTTTCCGTTGAAAACCAGTCTGAAATCATTGAAGCTTTTAGCTCGACTTCAAGATATTTGGATGATTTATTGAATATTGACAATACCCACTTCGACGGTGTAATCAGTCAAATTTACACCTCAGAACTTCAGTTAAATAAAGCTTATTTTTCTGATACCGAAGCCGCGTTTTTGGATTTACATTTACATTGTAGATGGGTTTGTTTCCTGCAAAATTTATGATAAACGCGATGATTTTGATTTTGAGATTGTAAATGTTCCTTTCTAGGATGGTGATGTTCTTCGTGCGGCATTCTACGGTGTTTATATTTCACAATTAATTCGATTTGCCAGAGTGTCTAGTCATGTAACGGACTTCATACACTCGTAATAAATTGCAAACTGCTTAACTTCTTAATCAAGATTATCGGTATCATAAACTACGTAAAGCTTTTTCTAAGCTTTATAGACGTCATTCCGATTTAGTTTCTAAATTCAATGTTGGACTTAAATCTTCTGCAACAAGGCCTATCGGAACCCGAATTTTATGGTGACTTAGTATATAAATTCAGAAAAATATATGTTTGCAGTGATTTCAGTACCCAATTTCGTAAAATCATTCTTCGATATAAAAAGATTGAGTACAAAATAAATGTTATACGACAGACTGCATGCATGGTTGTTAATCCAGTCACGGTTAATAACTTTGCTTCCCTCTTTAATTGCACGCCGACGGGTTAGGCCTCAGAGTCTATGATGGTTCTAACGTAAAGGCTTACTTGAAATTTAATTTTGGGTAATGTTTGTTGGTACTTGATGCTCTATCTTTGGTCGGGCCCACCGGAGTCTTACTGCTGGTTTTCTTTTGCTCTAGCATTTCAGTTGTTTCGTGCTGTCGAGTCCTCATCGTTGTTTTATCTCTGTAATTTGTTGATTTTTTTGTGTTCTCGGAGATGTAGCACTGATGAGTTAGGAAACCTTCATGCGGACTGAACAAATTATGTGTCTAAACCGCGGCAGAAGTAAGGGCGAGGATTGTGGCCACGTAAAATCGATTTAAGCCCCCCTAGTGAAATACTTTTCACTGACTGTTCCAAGACGGTTCTTCTGTCATGGTTTATTATTGTTATAGTTCGTCTTTGAATGTGTGTGTCGCTTACATCTTTTTTGTTTTGGACAGCCATTTGGCCACTTTGTGGGAAAGTAACTGTCCGTTTGGCTTTCTGCTAGTGATGTTTCCATTAGGGTCCAGTTATTTTGTGTTTGTGTTTCTTTCCATTTGATGTCTCTGATGGGAGATGTGGGATAATTGTATCGATTCCTGATCATTGCTTTCCTTTCTATTTTGATTAATAAATTTCATAATATGCTTAAAATAGGAATTTGCGTGAAACATGTTTACCACTTAAAGAACTGAAATTCAGCAGAATAACAGGTCTGACCTTCTAAGCAATCATGTGCAGCATATCAAAAGCAGTGACGACATCACAGCACTGATTTTCCATAAAGTGTCAGTGTATATATCCCCTGTTTGCGATAACATCAGAAGCAAGGTAAAAGTAGGCATTCTACAGGTATGCAGTGCTGGTTTGCATACCCTAGTCTAGTGATACTCGCGGACATTTACAGGCCAGGTCCTCTCACTATATATAGATGGAGAAATTCCTACAATATCATGCTTATGATATTTCATGATGACAAGAAGCGGTTCCTAATACTGCATAGTGCATCACCTCACTACAGCATTAAGTTGGTCTAATGACACTTCCATACTTCTTGCAGTCTCGTGTTCAATGCCAAGTTCTAGGCACTGACCTTTTACTCCACCGCCATTGCAACCCTCATGTCTAAGAAGTGCAAGTACAAGTTCTTTGGTCTAAAACATTTGATTTGTCAGTCTGCAGTCTATTTACAATGGTTTTGATATGATATTTCATGATGGTTTTAAGTTTCAAATCAATCCTATAATGACATCAGAAGTTATTAATCAAAATGTCTCTCAGTGGGACTATTTCTAATTCAGAAAGGGGCCATAATCCATGCAAAATGCATTGCAGTGGTACTTGTTATACAAATTCTTTGTAAGGTAATAGGCTAGTATTTCAAATTTGAAATCAATCCCCCAAAGACGAGGGAGGAAAGTTGTAAACCAAAATGCATCTGAACGGGACAATATCAAAGTCAGAAAGGGGCCACAATCCATGCAAACGTGTAATAGAATGATGATACTTGTTCTATAAATTCTCATTTAAGTAATAGCCTGGGCTAGTATTTCAAGCTTGAAGTTTATCTGCAATGATGTAAAAACCGATGAATCAAAATGCATCTGAATAGGACAATATCTAAGCCAGAATCGGGCCATAATCCATGCAAAAGTCAAAACAGAGTGATGATACTTGTTTTCCAAGTTTTCTGCAAGATAATCAGCTAGTACTTCAAATTCAAAATCAATCTGTCATAGATAATAAGACTTATGAATCAAAATGTATCTTCATATAATTGGGACAATTCCTAAGTCAGAAGGGACGATAATCCATGCAAAATGCATAACAGAGAAATGGCACTTGTTCTACAAAATCTCTGAAAGGTAACTGGCTAGTATTTTAAGTTTCAAATCAATCCTTCAGTGAAATCAGAAGTTATTAATTAACATGTATCTGAATGGGACACTTTTTAGTCAGAAAAGGGCCAAAATCCATGCAAAATGCATAACAGTGATGGTTCTTGTTCTACAAATTCTCTGTGAGGCGGCAGAAGTAAGGGCGAGGATTGTGGCCACGTAAAATCGATTTAAGCCCCCCTAGTGAAATACTTTTCACTGACTGTTCCAAGACGGTTCTTCTGTCATGGTTTATTATTGTTATAGTTCGTCTTTGAATGTGTGAGTCGCTTACATCTTTTTTGTTTTGGACAGCCATTTGGCCACTTTGTGGGAAAGTAACTGTCCGTTTGGCTTTCTGCTAGTGATGTTTCCATTAGGGTCCAGTTATTTTGTGTTTGTGTTTCTTTCCATTTGATGTCTCTGATGGGAGATGTGGGATAATTGTATCGATTCCTGATCATTGCTTTCCTTTCTATTTTGATTAATAAATTTCATAATATGCTTAAAATAGGAATTTGCGTGAAACATGTTTACCACTTAAAGAACTGAAATTCAGCAGAATAACAGGTCTGACCTTCTAAGCAATCATGTGCAGCATATCAAAAGCAGTGACGACATCACAGCACTGATTTTCCATAAAGTGTCAGTGTATATATCCCCTGTTTGCGATAACATCAGAAGCAAGGTAAAAGTAGGCATTCTACAGGTATGCAGTGCTGGTTTGCATACCCTAGTCTAGTGATACTCGCGGACATTTACAGGCCAGGTCCTCTCACTATATATAGATGGAGAAATTCCTACAATATCATGCTTATGATATTTCATGATGACAAGAAGCGGTTCCTAATACTGCATAGTGCATCACCTCACTACAGCATTAAGTTGGTCTAATGACACTTCCATACTTCTTGCAGTCTCGTGTTCAATGCCAAGTTCTAGGCACTGACCTTTTACTCCACCGCCATTGCAACCCTCATGTCTAAGAAGTGCAAGTACAAGTTCTTTGGTCTAAAACATTTGATTTGTCAGTCTGCAGTCTATTTACAATGGTTTTGATATGATATTTCATGATGGTTTTAAGTTTCAAATCAATCCTATAATGACATCAGAAGTTATTAATCAAAATGTCTCTCAGTGGGACTATTTCTAATTCAGAAAGGGGCCATAATCCATGCAAAATGCATTGCAGTGGTACTTGTTATACAAATTCTTTGTAAGGTAATAGGCTAGTATTTCAAATTTGAAATCAATCCCCCAAAGACGAGGGAGGAAAGTTGTAAACCAAAATGCATCTGAACGGGACAATATCAAAGTCAGAAAGGGGCCACAATCCATGCAAACGTGTAATAGAATGATGATACTTGTTCTATAAATTCTCATTTAAGTAATAGCCTGGGCTAGTATTTCAAGCTTGAAGTTTATCTGCAATGATGTAAAAACCGATGAATCAAAATGCATCTGAATAGGACAATATCTAAGCCAGAATCGGGCCATAATCCATGCAAAAGTCAAAACAGAGTGATGATACTTGTTTTCCAAGTTTTCTGCAAGATAATCAGCTAGTACTTCAAATTCAAAATCAATCTGTCATAGATAATAAGACTTATGAATCAAAATGTATCTTCATATAATTGGGACAATTCCTAAGTCAGAAGGGACGATAATCCATGCAAAATGCATAACAGAGAAATGGCACTTGTTCTACAAAATCTCTGAAAGGTAACTGGCTAGTATTTTAAGTTTCAAATCAATCCTTCAGTGAAATCAGAAGTTATTAATTAACATGTATCTGAATGGGACACTTTTTAGTCAGAAAAGGGCCAAAATCCATGCAAAATGCATAACAGTGATGGTTCTTGTTCTACAAATTCTCTGTGAGGCAACAGGCTAGTATTTTAAGTTTCAAATCAATCCCCTTAAGATAACAAGAGTTATGAATCAAAATGTATCTAAATGGGACACTTTTTAAGTTAGAAAAGGGCCATAATCCATGCAAAATGCACAACAGAGTGATGGTACTTGTTCTACAAATTCACTGTTAAGTAACAGGCTAGCATTTCAAGTTTCAAATCAATTCCCCAAAGATAACAAGAGTTATGAATCGGAATGCATCTGAATGAGACAATTTCTAAGTCAGAAAGGGGCCATAATCTATGCAAAATGCCTGCAGGAATTATCTTAGTTATCCCCTTATTATGTCTTGCTACAATGTGTATATGTTCCAAACTGTACAGCAATCCAACAAAGATAACCAAAGTTATAAGCAATATCCAAATGCGACGGGACGGGACCGGAAGCGATGGGACCAGACGGGACGCGACAACCAAAGTGAATCCAGTACTAAACGTTTGGGCATAAAAATGTAATCTTTCTTAATACTCCTAACTTTTTGGTGTTACAGGTCTAGGCAACAAGTACAGACCACAGACCAGTACTATAAATCAGATTTCTCCTAAATGAACTAACTGCTCCTGGTTGAGCAGTCTTAACTGTTTGCCATGCTGTTAGTATATTTTCCGCCATTTTTTGTATAATGGTAAAACCACGGTGTTTAAGTTTTAAGATATTTACAGCAATATTGGAGGTGTCCAAATTAATTTCAACGTTTTGAGGTATTTATGATTACCTTTGATATATTTGTAGCTAATAGGCCAGATAAGGTGTGTAATTTTCGTGAATTGAAGGTAATTCCTTGCCATTTTCTATAAAACATATACTCTGGGTACTCATTAGAAGCACCTAGGCGTGGAGCTTCTAATGAATACATATAATACATGCTTTTATGGAGAATTAAGAAAAAAAATATTCAATTAAATGTAAGTAATTTGAAAAGACAGAAATGAATGAACAGATGAATAAAAAAAAAACAACATTATTTTATGATATCATTGACTGAAGAAAAAAAAAGCATATGGATAATGAATACATGAATACAGAGGAAAGACCTGTCATTCTCAACATCAAAGGGCATTCTGCATACCTCCGTTATTAAGATTATCGTGAGACGTTTGTTTGTACAGTAATTAAAGATACTTACTCTTTAAAGTGATGTAGGTAACCAATAACTCATCAATAGTATCATCACAGATTAAAGAATCCTGTTAATCAGAAAAACTAACCGAACACTTATCCTTAACAATTCCTCTATTTTATTTATTTATTTATTTATTTTATTTTTTTCAAGAAAACAGGATTTGAATTTTCATGCCAATCGTCTCCAATAGAGACAATGTGCATGACATGTCAAATTCAATTTTCTAGATAAAAATATGACAATCACCAATTATCGTCTGCTGACTTAGCCCAGAGAATGGTAAAGTTTAAGGGATCAAATATATCCCCTACTACCCCCGACTTCCAGCTCCCTCGAGTCCCACTCGTACTCATTTTGGTCAGTTTGTTCTCATCGACTTGGTCAATTCGTACTAATTTGGTCAATTAGTCCTCATTGTTCGGTCAACTAGTACTCATTTTGGTCAACTCGTACTCATTTCGATCATCTCGTACTCATGGTTCTGATCAATTCGTTCTGATTTTGGGACCTCTGTTTTGGAAACTATGTATATTGAACGCAAACAGAAACGTAAAAAAAACGGACGCAATATTTGTAAACCATATATTGCTGTGAGATTTTAAACTTTGGCATATACTTTACGCCATGAAAACGCAATATTTATAATGTTTATATATATATATATAATATATATATATATATATATATATATATATATATATATATATATATATATATATATATATATATATATATATATATTCGTCCCACATACAAGGAAATTATATGGAAAAATCAACAATTCCGATATTGCCACAATATTCTATAATTTAATATTCTACTGTTTCACTGATTAATACAGATTTTCAAAAAGACATTTAGTGCATATCCTAGCAACAATAACTTAACATCAATAACTTAACATCATGATAACGTTCCGTGCACAATAAACTAAAATAGACTTGTTCAAAGATTAGTCCTGGTCTGTGAATATCCTGATGGCACCAGTACCTAAGCAGTCCTGTTTAGTTTTGGTTTTAATGCATTTATGAACCTTTTGCACTTTCTGTGTACATCTTAACTTGTATATTTGGGATACATATATTTCGCACAGTTATCTTTATATTCACTTACCTTTAGCATTCTTGTTTGGGGGCCACGGATTTGCTGGTTATGTACGATAACCCTTTACCGCAAGCAGCTAACAGTTTCCCCAATATATTCCTCCCCGCAGCCCCTGCATTTCGTGACATTTGAATGTTATTTAATTCCCTTCTTTCAGATGAATACAGAGGCCGCATTTCGGTCTCTTACATTTTATGACACTTCGACTTTCATTTGAGGTAAATTTTGCTTTGGTAGGTAGACGTTTGAGATTATAAGGTTGCCTTTTGCTTTATATGAACTGATATTTGGATAAAATGTCGCGCATTTTTATGCCCCCGCCTGCCGAAGGCAGGAGTCGGGCAGTCATATAGCGTTTCGCCGTGATGATACGTCCGTATGTGCGTACGTGCGTACATGCCTATGTCACGTTTCTCTTGGCGGTCATAACTTGGGCACCTTTTATGCTAGGAAGTTGAAAATTGGTATGTTTCTTACCCATCCCTAAACCTTCAACTCTATGCTAAATTTGCTCCTAGGTCATGTCCTGGGGTGGGACTAAGGGTCCAAATTTAAACAAATATTTACAAATGTTATAATTTACATTTTAGTTTACATTGACATTTACATCCGCCTTTCACTTGGAGGTCATAACTTTATGCTAGGAAGTTAAAATTTGGCTTGCTACTTTCCCAGACTTAAAACTTCAACTATATGTAACAGTTGTCCCTGAGTCATGCCCTGTGGTGGGGTTAGGGGTCAAAATTTATTACAGGTAAAGCATTGGTACCTTTTATGCTAGAAATTTGAAATTTGGTATGCTACTTAGGTCAAAACTTAGGTACATTTTACGCTAGGAAGTTGCAATGTTTTTTACTACTTACCCCGACCAAAAGTTTTAACTCTGTGCTACAGTTACCCCTTGGCCTTACACTTGCATTGGGCTATGGATCAAAATATTTACCATGTCGAACTTGGGTACCGTTATGTTGATGCGGAGAAAATGCAGAACACTACTTTTTGATGTGCACTTTTTACAGAAACAAACGAGCGGAACTAATTCGTATTGTTTCTCAGTTTTGTAGGGCAACCATTGATTGTGTGTTGCGTAGATACAAAAAATTCTCATATCAAAGAAATGTCAGTTCGCTTTATCCCAGAAGACCAAGTAAAATCTTGAAAATAATGCATCTTAAATCAAACAAAAAGCGGTCATCATAATACCATCAGTATTGGTTTTTCCACTTTCGATTAAACCGGATGTCACGTTCGCGCAAGGCATTATGGTCTTGAACGGAGCGTTCGGACTTCGTCTCTCTAGATGACATTGAAATAAAAAGTTGGTTGGTTTGGAGTTCAACGACCCAGTAAATGTCGAGCCATGCAGTCATGGAATATCACGAATATGTTCGAGGCTGTGCAAATACATCAAAAACAGCACTATATCCTAACTTATAGCTTATAATTTATTACGATTTATAATTATGGTTTTGTACTGGCTTTGGATATAGTATATTTTAGTTAGTCTTGGAAAGATACATAAATATATATATAATATATAATCTCTTGAAATTGAACATAGAATCTCTCAGCTGTCCGGGCTTTGTACTCTTGACTTGTGCTCTCAACCCTATGTAGATTCTGTATAATTAATCTCCACCCGTTTGTATGGATTATGTCTATGAAAGATTTTTTTTTCTTTTTTTTTTTCTTTTTGTTTTCTACATTACTCGTAATTCATTTTTTCTTGTTGTACCTCTTTACTAGTTTGCCTTTTGTTTATATTATTTTATGCTAATCTATCGTTACTTTTCATGATTTCCGTCTCTTATATAACCATCTGCTTTCTCTATAAATACGCTTTGGCCATAAATGTTCACAATAGATATTGTATGTATTAGGAGATGAACTAAATAAGCAGTATGACCGAAGAAAAATTCTATGTGTACAAATTGACCGAAAAATGAGTACGAGTTGGACAAAATGAGAGCATATTGACTTGTACCGGTAATGGTATCCAAACCATAAATCCGTAAACGAATGATAAATCAGAATACTCAGACCAACAGACAAGAACCCCAGAATAAAGGGTGTAGTCAGGCGTCCGCGAGACAGTTTGCATGGACTGTCAAACCCATTTTTGGGTAAAATATTTTAACCCTTAACCTTTACCACTCTCTGTGCAAATTCAGCAGACGATGGAATGGTGACATTTGTCTTATTTTACTCATAAAGGAAGATTTGATATTTCATGCAATTTGTTCCCAACAGAGACACTTTGCACAAAACGTCAAACACTTTCTTGTGTGTGTGTGTGTGTGTGTGTGTGTGTGTGTGTGTGTGTGTGTGTTGGGTAGTTTCGAAGTCAATTCGTACTTAAGTCAATTCGCTCTCATTTTGGCCAACTCGTACTCTTTTTCTGTCAATTCGTACTTAACAATATTTTTTTTCGGTCAACTCGCCCTCATTTGGTCAACTCGTACTCATTTTGGCCAGTTTCTATCGGACAACCTGATGATGTGTCTAAAACCCAGCTAGGTGAGTGGCGAAACGCGGCAGATGTAAGGGCGAGGATTGAGGCCATGTAAAATCGATTTAAGCCCCCCAGTGAAATACTTTTCATTGACCGTTCCAAGGCGGTTCTTCTATCATGGTTTATTTTTTATAGTTCGTCTTTGAATGTGTGTGTCGCTTACATATTTTTGTTTTGGATAGCCATTTGCCCACTTTGTGGGAAAGCAACTGTCCGTTTGGCTTTCCGCTAGTGATGTTTCCATTAGGGTCTAGTGTTTGTGTTTCTTTTCCTTTGATGTCTGATGGGAGATGTGGGATAGTCGTATGGTTCCTGATCATTGCCTTCCCTTCTATTTTGCTAATGCTTGCGTATCTGACTACTAAGGCTAAATACGTGTATCTGTTTATTTGTGTGAAAATTGTTGGATAAATGTCAAATATTGTACACTCTTGGTCTACATTGTTAGCTCAGGAATGTCTGTCCGTATTCTTAAGGTAAAAAGATACATAAGGTAAATACGGACGCACAGTCTGACCAGAATCTTCACTGGGCGTATTTTGGATAACCAAGGTATTGCAAAGTATTTTAATGGGGACAACGAAGACTCTGGTCTAACAGCGCGGATGCGCAGGGTTATTTGTGTCTTTGTTGGGCGCACATGTCAGAATGTACATTCCCTCACGTTGCGCTATGCATTGACCGTAACCACTCTCTGGGATAATTCAGCAGACGACAAATCGATATTGTTTCTTATTTTTCCCAGAAAATAGGATTTGAAATTCTCTTTTCTCGGAAAAATAAGAAAAATATTTCAGTATGTCGTCTGTTGAAATTTTACCCTGAGTTCTAAGTGTTAAAGTACATAGGCATGCAAAAAGGCCTTGATCGTATATGTGCAAAAGCCCATATCATCCTTTGTTTGACATAGTTTGATCCGGGCCTTCATTGTCCGCTTACAGGCTCATTTCAATACAGACAGTTTGCATGACATGTCAAACTCTGTTTTCTGAAAAAGAAAAGAAATATTTTATCTATTTGTCGTCAGAGAGTAATAAAGCTACATAAAGGTACGTCTTCATCAGGGTGGCCTAAACTGATATGCTGCTATTCATCATTTGCTTTTGTATGCGTGAATGCAAATGAATGTACTCTTGTATTGTGCACACAATAAATAAGGAAGTTTTAAAACGTTGTTTTCATTGGAGGGATACATGCTCAAAATTCCTTCCCTTTTATACAACTGCGGTTTTGGTTTAAAGATTTTATTTCATCGAAATCATAATACAGTCATACATACATACGAGGGTGAGTCAATAAGTAACCAGCCTAATTTATTTCCGGTTGAGATCCACCTCTTCTTTTTCGATGTAATTGCCCTCTAGTGTGATGCACTTAGACCAACGGTGTTCAAGTGCCATGAGCCCAGAACTGAAAAAGTCAGGGTCATTTCCACTGACCCACTCCTCAACTGCCGTCACGACTTCTTCTTCAGACCGGAAATGAAGTGCACGGATATCCTTTTTTCAAGTTTGGGAATAGGAAGAAGTCGCTAGGAGCTAGGTCAGGCGAACTGGCAAGATGTGGTATTAATCCATACCCGTTTCGCTCTATAGCATCCATTGCAACTTTGCAAGTTGGGACTCTTGTTCTGTTGCAGCAAAACACCTTTAGAGAGTTTACCTCGGCGTTTTTCACGGATGGCGGTTCTCAGCTGGTCTAACAAGTTTGCATAGTACACTCCGGTTATTGTACTTCTCTTGGGTAAACAGTCCAACATCATAACGCTTTTCGCGTCCCAAAATACTGTGGCTATCACCTTGCCAGCAGATGGTTGCGTCTTGAACTTCTTTGGCCTCGGACCCAGGCCCTACCCACTGGTGACTCTGAGCTTTATTCTCTGGCTCATAATAATGAACCTAAGTCTCATCTACAGTCACCAGACGCAAAAGAAAATCATGTTTTGACCTAAAACGCTTCAACAAGGCGCTGCATATTGATGCTCTGGTTGCCATTTGCTCATCGCTAAGGGATTTGGGGACCCAACGGGCTGTTAGCTTGCGCATACCTAAACGATCATGTAAGATTGTTGAAACGCTACCATGTGAAATGCCTAATGTCTGCGCTATTTTTTTCCACCTGATTTATACCAGATCCAGAACTTTCTTACACATTTCTTCGTCGGTGGCATCCAGTGGGCGTCCAGACCTGGCTTCATCTTCTAAAGACGTTCTACCGCGTTTGAATTCCCCTACCCAGAATTTAACCTAAGCATAAGATGATGCAGAAGACCCATAAACATCGGATAACTCGCCGTGTATTTCCTTGCCTGTTTTACCTTTTAAATACAAGTACCGAATTACAGCACGGTACTCAACTTCAGATGAAAAGCATGCCTTTGCATCATTACTCATGTTTGACATTCAATATCTTATTAAAGAATGACTCGATACGTGTGCAATTTTGTACCCATGTATAAAAAATATATTGAAACAAAGCATCATTACGGAAACAGCTCCGTGTTGAATTTCCTCATGAAACCGGACTACTTTCGAAGAATCGGGACTTTCCGTGACCCTACGGTTCAATACGGAAGAATCCGGAACAAAACGATCGATTTCAATCTATTCCGATATTTCTTATTATCGCGGAATACTTTTAATGTTGATTTAATACGCTCGTAATTAATTCTTTATTTAATCCACATTAATGAGCGTATTTTTTTCTCATAATTACCAAATGGATTTTTCAAAGATAAAGGGAAAAAACGTGTTGAAGTTTTATTGTGAGCGTTTAATTCATACGTACCATTAACCGTACGTCTAGATCATTTACTCGGAATTTCAAATGAATTTCTTCAATTTTATATCTACTTCGTAATGGAACACGATTTTCAACGTTTTAACGATACATAATCAATTTGGGAGTTTGGTTCTGACTCTGTGTGCGTGATGGAAAGCGAGAGATGTCAAGAATCCTAGGTTTATTATTAGCAATTACAGCTTTGAAACTGGGAGTATGACTAGAATGCTGGAAAAATTGAAATGGGAGTCTCTCAAGAAAAGGAGGAGAGACAGTAGACTGATTCTTTTGTACAAAGGTTTAAAGAATGCTGCCAGCATTCCAACAGATATCATCCCCCCCTCGCCCCCCAATTAGGCACAGTAGAAATGATCACTCATTGCCTTTCAGACCCCCGCTGCAAGAACTGAAATTTACAAGGGGTCATTCATCCCTCAAACAATCAGAGATTGGAATGCCCTTACAGATTCCATTACAACCTCTGTTGAAGGTGCAGACGTTGGTGTGGCTAGGTTTACCTCTCTGGTGAAAGCTCAGACCTAATAATGTGTATATTGGGTCGAAGGGTGAGAAGTAGGGACTAACTTCTCATATCACTGGTCCTGGTGAATGAATGTTATTAGACCTGTCACCAGTAAAAATTCTGATTCTGATTCCTACGAGTAAATATCCGTACACCGAAAAAATGCTGTGATTTAATATCCATAAATATGAAGTTTGGTTCTACCATAAACAATATGTCCAAAAGATGCAAATAAAGTAGTTTACACTAGACAGTGCAGATCACGATCAGACTCCTACAGGAACAGTGGAGCAGCAGTCAGCTCTACAACAGTCACGCCGGCCTCGGTGGCTCAGTTGGGTGCGCGTCTGATTGGAGACCAGGAGGGTTCGACCCCGGCCAAGGTCGGCAACATTCTTTTGTGGAGATTTGATCATGAAATATTTTCTACGGTCATTCTCCCTTCCGATGATTCAAAAAGGGCAGTTGTCAGTTTCTGGCGAAAGAATGTGCACAATACTGGTTAACCGTTTAGAGGACTAAGCCTGCCCAGTAAAAGTGTGGTTAGGTAAACTGACCACGCTCGACAAGAACTCTAAAGGGATAAACCCCTAGGCCCTTATTTTTATCTATCAGCAACAACTCAACAATATCAAAGTTTATGCAAAATGTGGAAAAAAAAAAAAAAAAAAAAAAAAAAAAACAACTAGAAATGTGTCAAGATGACACGGATGCCCTCGCCCAGGGCCACCCTCATCCACATGCAGGCATTTTGCAAAAAATTAAATTGAAACAATGTGACCCCTGAGGGACACAAGGTATGTGTCATTGAATACATATTATCATAATGAAAAATAATATATATGGTTTAGGGGTGGGTATATGAATAGTTTCTGAGATATATGGCTTTTGATGAAATGAAAGGGGCAGAGCATGGTGAGGCATGATCCCAGGGGTCGCAAGGTATGTGACAATGAATGCATCTCATCATAAGGAACAACAATACCATAGGTTTAGGGGTTGGGATCTGAACGGTTTCCGAGATATTACATATTTACTATGATACTTCTACATTTTCTTTGACCCCACCCAGTAGCCCAACCCCAATCCAGAATCAGTGGCCTAAAGCTTGCCTTTTCATCAACAACTAAACAGCTTTCCTCTGTGTAATTATTGTGCTAAATTTTAACTCTTCAGCCTCACCAATGATACCATAGTGATATTTTCAGTCACATTTGTGTATGTTTTCTTGATGACCTGTTATGTATTTTGACCTCTAGTCCCGCCCAGGAGCATGACCCTGGGGCAATGGTACCATGCATTGAAAGGGCTTCTCTAGGTAAGTATCTTACCGAGTTTCAACTTTCTAGCCCAAAAGGTATGAAAGTTATAAGCTGCAAGAGAAACACTGATGTAAAATTGCACCTAAACTTGCAGGTAAACTTGAATCTGGTTACGAACATGAGATACGCACATTCGCGCGTACAGACGTAACATCACGGCGAAATGCTATATGCCCCAATCCTGCCTTCGGCATAAAAAAAATGCTATATGCCCCACTCCTGCCTTCGGCATAAAAAATCCTGTAAATATTTAGCAAAAGAAGCAGAAACCAAAATGCCATTTCAAGAATTACAAAGGGAAATAACTCTGTAGGAATTAAACCCTAGGCCCTTATATCTGCCTATCAGCAACGCCTTATCTTCATCAATGTTCATGCAAAATATGAAAAGACATCTGAAATCATTTAGCAAGATAAGAAGCAGAAACCAATAGAATAGAATAAAACAGCTTTTCAAGAATTACAAAGAGGATTAACCCTAGGTGCTTTTTTTGTCTAACAGCAGCAACTCATCAATGTCAATGTTCATGCAAAATATGAAAAGATTCTTGAAATTCTTAAGCAAGATAAGAAGCAGTAACCAAAACGCCTTTTCAAAAATTACAAAGGGAAACTAATGCAGGAATTAATCCATATGCCCTTATTTTTGTGTAATAGCAATATCTTATCAATATCAACATTTATGCAAAATATGAAAAGATTCCTTCTTATCTAGCACGATAAGAAGCAGAAACCAAAATGTTATGGATGGACGTACGTGAAAACAGTATCCCCTCCACCCTGCACAAACACAGTTTGTGAAGAGGGAGGGGTGGCGGGTGGGGGCGGGGTTGTATTACTAAGCACAGGCAGATGGATGGTGTTAAACCTTAAGTCTACTTCTGTGACCCATCTGTAGGGCACTCACAAAAGATTTCTCAGTATGATTTCACTGAATTTGATACTAAAAACTGTTTTGACTTATAAAATGGAATTTATACCTTAGCAGTTACTGCTTGTGTCTTTCCAATTTAGAGCCAAGGTTATGGCATACAAAATCAGTCACATAGACTCAGATCAATATGCACATCTATGCAGTCTGATTTGTGTCTACACTAATTGTTAACATAATGCTCATATATCTTAAACACTGTTAACAAACAACACAAACCCCAATTGGACTGTGGGTGCACAAGCTGGTTTTGGTCTACTACAATTATGACATAAGGTTGTTTTCTATTTAGAAGTGCTCTTTACTACTGACTTTGAATGAAATAAACTAAAGTAATCTTGGCATCAATTAAAGGTCATCAAACTGATCAAAAGTACAATAAAATAACACTGCAACAAAATCTAAAATCAGAGAAATAATTAATCTTGGTAATTTTGTTTCAACATGATGACTGATAGCAAGCATAAATTTGCTAACTTTAAATTCCTCTTTTATTTCAGTTCTTGATATCCATTCTCATAGTTCAGAATACTGTTGTTTAACCTTTCTCTTGCTGAACATGACATACCCTGTCTTAGTAAACAGTGTAGATCCAGATCAGTTGGATCTGCATCTGCACTGTTTGTCATTATATATGTGAATTTCTATCAAAAACCTGGATCAAGATCTGATTGGCTAGAAATTAGAAGTGGGCACGGCATCTTAATTTATTCAGCATGACAAGGGTTAATAGTCACTTTCTGTTATGTTAATACATAGCTCCAGATAAGAGGGAATATCCCCATATTATTTTTCTTATTTCTCCACAAAAAATACGTTGTGGCTCGCATTAGAAGCCCCTTGGCAAGGGCCTTCTAATGAGTACCACAACATATGTTTTTGTGGAGAAATAAAAAGAATATATCAGTACTTTTTTGACTGAAAAAAATGCCTTATCTGGGGCTGTGTTAATAGTTCCTGTTTGCATGCTAGCTGTAAGAACTTAATTTAAAATCTGAAACATGCTATCGGCTAAGACACAATAAAGTAGGGATTTTGTGGTTGAGCTATGTTATATGCACATAACAAACTGTAATCAAACCAAATCTGTGTAAGTTTTAAACCACTGAATCCGCAATTGAATAACCTTCATGTACATATATAGTTTTGGGTATCTGCAACCATCTGATTTGGAGAAAAATGGCTAGACATGCCGAAAAAATGGCATTTTTTGCTCGTTATGCTGTTGCAAGATTTTTTCCTTTATTTTTCAAAGTTGGCATTTTTAATATGTATTGCCAGATGGGAAAACTAAGCCTTTTGTGAGATGGAGATATACCTCCCCCTAAATTCTACAGTTTACGGATTACGAATTGGTGAAATATCACTTGAGATATGCCAGATAAAGTAAATGCTGTCCTTCGTTATACTTTTTTCATTTTTGGGGGTTCCCGCAACAACACGCATTTTAAGCCTAGTATGAGCTCATTTATGGGTGTTTCTGTTATTCTGCAAATAAATTTAGATACAAAATCATAAAACAAAAGGCTTGTCATACTTGTAAACAGTACAGATATTTCATGCCGCACACCTGGAAAAAGCCCTTTTTTGTAGAGTCCGTAGCCCCCTATTTTTCGGTGAATCACATCGTCATCATATTAGCTTTAATTTTAATACAACTTTCATTTTCTATTTAAGGGCAACAGACCTAGCTGACATGCCAAATGGATTCAGACTTGCTTAATATAGGGCTTAGTTACTGCTGTCAAAATGCTGTCCGTAGCCCTGTAGAGTCCGTAGCGCCTGTTTTTCTATAATGCATAAATAATTTTATTCCACAGAACCTTTGTTAAACTTTCCTTTTTACATTACCTCTAAGCAAAGGTTAAAAAAGAAATATCATTTTGGAAAATAATGATTCTTATAAATAGTGTCCAGGATGATAATGACACAAATAAGACCATGTTACATAGTAAAAGTGAAATTTGTAGACAAATGAATATGTTGGTTTAGGTGATTTTGATAGTTTTGGAGAGATAATTTAATGTACAAAACAGTTTTTTAAAACAAAACATTGAATTCTTTCAGAATAAATGATTTTTTTGTTTTAATTCTAATGAGGTAGGTAAGGGCTACGGACTCTACAAATGTGTCTTTCAATGAAATGCCTATACTGAAACGCTTGTTTTCAGGCTAGAGTGCTTAAAACATAATTAATGTTTGCAACCACCATAGAACTGGACACATGTGTGGCCACCGTTGATCCCCAACATACATTTGTGGCAACCGTTGATCCCCATACATACATACGCAGCCACAGTTGATTGCTGATTGCACAGCCACTGTCGATCCTCACAATTATGCGCAGCCACCGTTGATCTCCGACATACATGTGTCTACCGTTGATCCCCAACATTCATGTGCAGCTACCTTGGATATGTGCAGCCACCCTTGATCCTCGACATACATGAAGGGCCAACGTTGATCCCTAGCCTATATGCAGGACCACCGTTGATCCCAGCATACATGTGTGGTCAGTCACCATTGATACCCAGCATACCTGTGCAGTCACCCTTAATCCCATATATACATATGCGGCCACCTTTGATCTCCCAACATATATATATATATATATATATATATATATATATATATATATATATATATATATATATATATATATATATATACGACCACGCTTTATCATCATCTATCTATATGCCTGGTCAACGTTATCTCCAACATACATGTGCAGCCACCATTGATCCCCGATATGTATATGTGTGGTCACCACTGATCCTCGACATATATACGCAACCACCATTGATCCCTGGCATTCATATTCCCTGATATACACGTGCAGTCACTGTTGATCCCATATATAATAATTTGCAGTTGCAGTTGATCCCGGACATCCATTTGCAGCCACCGTTGATCCCCAAGATACATATGCAGATATTGTTGATACCTGACATCTATGCCCTGCCAACCACTGATCCACAGTATAAATGCATGGCCACCAATTTGATTCCCGACATACATGCGTGGCCATCAATGATCTCCGACATATATGCATGGCCGCCATTGATTCACAATATACATTTACAGCCGCCATTGATTCCTGATGTACTTTTGCTGTTGATCACCTATACAAACATGTACATGTGTGGCCACCTTTGATCTCAAACATAAATGTGTGTCTACTGTCAATACTCGATGTGCATTTTCTGCCACCATTGATCTTCCAACATAGATGTGCACACGTCCACATTTGATCCCAAAAACATGTGCTTTCATGATTATCTCCGCCACCGTTGATCCCCAAAATTCACGTGCGGCAACCGTTAATCACTATCATATATGAGCAGCCACCATTGATCTCCAGCAAACATGTGCAGCCAACGTTGATCCCCAACATGTATATGTACAGCCACCCTTGATTCTAGACACACATTTGTGGTCACCGTTGAACTCTTGACATATATGTGCAGCCATTGTTGATCCCCAACATACATTTGCAGCCACCGTTAATCACCAAAACGGATGTGTGGCCACCACTGATCCCAAAAATACATTTGCGGCCATAGTTGATCCCTGATATACATGTGTGGCCAATCTTGATCCCCAACATACATGCATGTTCAGTTGATCCCAAGTACAGGTGCAGCCATCGTTTACATGTGAGGCTAAGGCTGATTCCAGACATGTGCGGGAACCATTGACACCCAACGTACATGTGCGGCCATCATTGATCACAGACGTACATTTGCGACCACAATTATTGCTGACACACACATGTGCGACCACCGCTGATCTCACTGTCTGTCATGTTAAGTGAGTCCAAATACTATAGCTTCATAGAATAACCGTCTGAATGCAGCCTCGTTTATTTACTTATTCAGTTAAGTCTCTATAAAGCTCTCAAAACAAACCTTTACTGATGTATACCATTGACACGTTAATATCAGCCCAAAAATTTTTTAAGTTACTTTTTGACATTTTTTATGTCAGCAATTAGGTTACACTTTTGCTTGAAATATTTGCATAATAATTTTGAACCATTATCTCTAACAATAACAAAGTTTCCATCTGCAGGGTGCAGAAAGTTTCAGTAGACATCAATCGGAATTCAGCCATTCAATCTGTAGAGTCCGTAGCCCCTGACTGACCAAGTATTTGTTATGCTACTAGATGTTATAATCAGGGATATGTCTTGTCAACTTCAAAACGTATCAACTTCAAAACATTTTTCATTCAATATTCTTCATGAATAAGTTGATAATACATTTTCTAGGTTTTAGAAAGGGTGATTTCATACAATTAGTTTTTTTGTATTTGCTAGAATTCCTTCTAAACCTGTAGAAAAGGGCAACATGTGCATTAAAATATGCATTGTTGTAACTTTACAAGGCTAAAGGAAACCAGCTGACATCAGTTGAATACAGTTTTCTCAAAATAGATACCTCTTTTAACGTCTATTAATGTAACTGTAGAGTCCGTAGCCCCAGAGCTGTCACATACATGTTCCATTACAAGCTGGTTATTGGAAATCCAGCCATGATATTTTGTTTCAGTTTACAATATCTTATTATTCTTCACTTACAAATCTTGTTAAACTACAATTCTACTGATTTGAAAGGAACAAAAAAGTAAAATAACACCCTTTAGAGATTTTAAATCTATACCAAAGTACTTGGAGATCTACAAAATCACATGTTTGCTGTGTGAATTAAGTTTTATGTAATCATGTCAAGTCTCAGCAAATCACTGATACAATAATGTCATTTGACTTAATTGGAGTATACTTCATAACAATGGCTTTGTCAATAATGTGAAAATGTATAGTCCGTAGGCCCATTTCAGTATCTCAAGTTACAAGAAAAGTGGCCAAAGTTAACACAACTGAACAACAGAAAAAATATCAGTTGCCAGAAGAAATGCATCAAACAAGCGTATTATGGGACAGACATGTTAATCAACCTCCTACATTTTTTGTAACTGAATTTAGAAACAATGACATTTTTCAGGCAAATACCCCCTTAGCCTTCAGGGTCTCTGAAAATCATAGTAAGGATGAAAAAATGGGTGACTTGTTTTTGTTTGGACAGAAATAGGTTGGTGACAAAAATTAGCAGAAAAGAGGTCTATTAAAAGATTAAAAATGAAAGCGTTATGTTTCACCTAGTAGAGTCCGTAGCCCCCATAGGGTGGGTATGAGTATCAACCTACATCATACAAACTACTTACTGCAAAACAAAACCCCTTCAGGACAATGTGCGTGAGTGTTAGAGGAACCTACTTTTGTATAAATTTGATCGTTCCTCACAAGTTCATTTTTGGTCATTCTTGCAACATGTTATCCCTACTTTATTGTGTCTTAGCCGTATCAGGAAAACACACATCCATAAAAGCGGATCCTTTCAGTAACATTCCATTATTCTTTGCATCCTTTTTTAAGTCAAGACTATTCTTTTTCCATGTCTGTTTCAAGAGGACGAATGCCTTTTGCTGCCTTTGAATTCTTCACTTTCAAAATCAAACCAAATCCAAGGTAAGACCTACATCATGTCATGCTGCTGTTTTAATGCCTGAAATAACAGGAAAACACAATAACAGTTCTTCATTACCCTACTTTGTATAACCTAAATATTTGGATTCATGCCTATAGCTCACAGCCCTTATTTTCCTATCACACTTACTTTGCACGAGGGGACACATTGCGAGGCACATAGAGACAGCGGTGACTGTTATGTATATGTATTTGTATAGAGTCTTGCTTTCATGTGTTTGTTTGGTGCTGCTGTCTGTCACCAAGCACCGCCCTGTCCATTTAATACTTGATGCAGGGCATGTGGAGTTTAAGATAGGCATACTAATGGTCTGAAAATTATCTTGACCCAAGCGGGATTTGAACCCATGATATCCCGCTTGAAAGTCAAGGTATGTCAGCTTTGGGATTCGAACCCATGATATCCCGCTTGAAAGTCAAGGTATGTCAGCTTTGGGATTCCAGCCCATGATATCCCGTTTGAAAGTCAAGGTATGTCAGCTTTGGGTTTCCAACCCATGATATCCCACTTGAAAGTCAAGGTATGTCAGCTTTTTTCTGTCATATATTTTACCATATTTATTCAAATATAAGCCCCCAAGGTGTTGCAATTCATTATTCATATTGCTAAAATGACAGTATTGAGTCCAAATTGGGGGCAAAATTGGAGACAAAAATAAGATATTTTGATGGTATAAACTCAATTTTGCATGTGTTTAATAATGCATTTCTCCTAGAAAAGTAGGAGGGATGTTTAATCGATATGGGGCTCATTTTAGAACAAATACAGTATGTATTCTGTCTCATACTATTAAAACTTTAGCACTCTGTAGATAAGACCATTATTAGAGACGGTCAATTAACATACTTATACTTTTTAGGGGCAGACCACAAAGCAGAAATCAGTACTTTGTGTGCAGACTTTCACCAGGAACTGACAACTGCCAAGGTTCTTGAAGCAGGGGAAGGGGGAGAACAACTATGGAAGTCATTCATGTCCAATACATCTCCACAAAAGTTATGGGGCCAAGCTGGGATTTGAACATACAACTCCTGGATCTGCAGTCAATTGTGCTATTGACTGCCCTGTGAAGCTTGGCCCACACATAGAAAGAACACTGCCAGAACCTTTGCCCTAAAATGGTCAGTAGTAAAAATCTAGTTTGGGTTAATCAATTTTACTGATACAAAATCTTCACTCCATGTTCAAATGTTGTAAAAAATGCAAGATAATTATTCTACTTGCATAAAGGCTCCCTTGTTAGGTGAAATTTTGCAATTAAATTATTTTTTAGTTTACGTTTGTGTTTATATTTTTTTTCTTAGTATTTGACATTGCACAAATCTTTTCGAAGGGACTGATCAATCTGTATGTCCTCACCTTTTCCATTTTCATTACGAAAACACGCCTATTCAAATATATTGAAAACTTTACCACCAAAAAATGAAAATTTTCAGATGAAAAATTCTGATATTTTTCATATTTCTGCTCAAAACATAGATTGTGGGTTCTCATTAGAACTGCCTCGGCGAGGCGGTTCTAGCGAGTATCCACAATCTATGTTTTTGGGAAGAAATAAGAAAAATAATGTATACCCCTGTAAACCTCAGTTTTACTATATAAAAGTGGGGTTTAAGGGGGTCAAAATTATATAG
This sequence comes from Anodontia alba, assembly GCA_964016985.1. Classification (NCBI taxonomy): domain Eukaryota; kingdom Metazoa; phylum Mollusca; class Bivalvia; order Lucinida; family Lucinidae; genus Anodontia; species Anodontia alba. The sequence continues at coordinate 62,385,267 of OZ024831.1, forward strand.
GCATGTTTTCATGACGTATGAAATAGAAATGCCAAAGATTAGAAAAGCATATTTTACATCAGCATGTTAATGTAAAGGTAAACATGGGTATTAGACAGGGCAGATATTATGGTGTTCAGGAAAAATCACAGGTATAAAATCATGAAAAAAAGGAGTAGTCATTTAAGAAAATCCTTATTTAAAAAATTCAAAGTTGCCACGGCAAACAAACAAAATGGCCACTAATTATAAAATACATAAACTGGGAAGATAATCATCAAAATGATCAAAACTGCCAAATATGGTTCACATCACTTCACTTGTTATAGAGAAAATGTGATTTAACCACTTTCCCATTATAAGTCTGTGGGCATTGTTTACTTGCAAAATAATCAGAAAAGCATTTCTGTGCAAACAGTGAAGAACTTCATCAAACTGCTCCTACAGGATCTGGGTCTACACTATTATTTACCATTCTATCAGTAATATTTACGGACGATAAAATATTCTGTAAATCATGGTACGAAGTCCAAATATATTTGATACATAAAATTATGGTATAATTCTACATAAAAAAAAATGTAAAACAAAAGGTTTTTCACTGGTCAACTCGTACCTTAGTCAACTCGTACCTACTTTTGATCAACTTGTGCTTAGAAAATTTTAAAACTCCTGACTGGAAAAAACTACATCTGGAGCTGTGTTCATTGTTTACAGTCATTGAATACCATGTAATGACTTTAAAACTTACCAAGCCATGTGCAGATTCAGCAGATGACATTATTTTTTTCCCTTGAAAATAGATCCAACACTTCATGCAGATTCCAACTGAATGCAGTGCTTAATCATATTCTCTAGGAAAAAAATTAAAAAAAAAATTCAAAATGTATTCTGCTTAAACTTTTACAAAGCATGCAAAGTGTTAAAATACAGAAAAACTAGCAAAAGTTTAACCCACTGCAGGCTTAATAAATCCTCCCACACTATATATTGGAAGATTCTAAAGTCCAGCTATGAGATTTAGACATTCTTTAGAGAAAAATGCTAATATATTTGCAAACAATGTAGACCATGATCAGATGCTGAGTTCTTTGGTGTCTGATCTGGGTCTGGGTTTGCCAATTACCTTTTTTTGGGTCTCCAGGCTACAATGGGTTAAACCTTTGCTTTTTCATTTATTTGTTTATCGGATTTTCAACTCTCTTGGGAAGTGTTTCCTGTATTTTACTGAACACAGCATCTGATCAGTGTCTACAGTGTTTACCACTCATCCGGCAGTCTCTTATGTCATAATAATATTAAAAATATAAGTGAATCTATCTATCTATCTGTTCACTATCTTTTTTTTTTTAACAAGGTACAAGTTAACCAAACTAGGTACGACTTAACTTGGGTGGTACGAGCTGACCAGACAATGGGTATGAGTTAACCAAAAATAGGTTGTTGTGTTGAGGTTTTACGGCCCAGTCAACCCAATGAGGGCATGTCGAGCGCGGTCAGTTTACCTAACCACACGTTTACTGGGCAGGCTTAGTCCTCTAAGCGGTTAACCAGTATTGTGCACATTCTTTCACCAGAAACTGACAATTTCCCTTCTTGAATCAGCGGAAGGGAGAGACTGACCGTAGAAAATATTTCATGATCAATCTCCTGGAAAGAATGTTGCCGACCTCGGTGGGGGTTGAACCCGTGACCTCCTGGTCTCCAGTCGGACGACGCATCCAACTGAGCCACCGAGGCCGGCTATAACCAAAAATAGGTACAAGAAGACTAAGGTACGAGGAGTTGACTAGGGTACGAGTGACCAGTAACCAAAACAAAGTAACAATCCCTAACTTCCTACCTACCTATTTTTTTTTTTTTTTTTTTTTTTTTTTTTTCCAAACCTTAAAACACACATTTTTATTTGGCCATATCAGTGTTTTAACTATTTTTCGTTTAAATCTGAAATAAGTACATGTTTCTGTTAGAATATAGCACCTTATTTGGAGCTCTGATCTTTTATTATTATTATTATCTGCCAATTTATGGCCTTCACACCAGAACTGGTGTACTCCAGATAAGACAAATTTTATTTTGGTTTGTTTCATATTTTTTTCTCATACAAAAAAACAAACAAAAAAAAAAAAAAAAAAAAAAAAAAAAACATAAAAAAACCCCCAATTGATTTACTTTCTTTAGAACTCCATTTTATGTGCTTGCTGTGGGTACTCTTAGACTTGCCTCAGCAGTATAATTCTATTCATTTGGAGCTTATCTGGACATTGCCCACTTATCTGGAGCTACAAATCATCTAGCTTCTGTCCTGATAAGAAATTCCATTTTTAACTAATCCCTTTGTCTATTTGGGTACCATAAAACTTTCAATACCCTTCCATTTTATGACCAATTAACTTCCTGTAAATACTTTGACAAGATAAACAGACTATTAAATTTAACAAAATCACAACAGTGAATGTATTCTTCACAAAATTTATATTTTCAGTTATTTCATTTGTATCTCTTTTCAGAATCAACATTCAATTATAAGGACACATGGCATTTCATCTAAAAGACATTTTGTTTAAACGACATTTCCTCTAATGGATAATTCTAAATGGCATTTCATTGAATATGATATTTTTTCTAAAATTTATCTTAGAGAGTCTAAAAAATTCATTTAAAATTAATCTTTGTTTATTTTCAAGATTAACCTTCATTCTGCTAAATCGGGGCATTTACCCATCAGGACATTTACCAATTGGACATTTACACACCCAGGCATTTACCCACCCCTCTTAACCTAAAAGAGGGCATTAACCATTAAAGCGCCAAGAAAACCTGCATCTGAAAATGTCGTCTGTTTATGTCGTCTGCAGAATAATCTTGCAAACTTTTCAAACCTATTTTTTGCATACAGGCAAACAGTGTGGACCCAGATCAGACTGCTCCTGATCTGGGTCCACACTGTTTGCAGAAGTGACTTTTAAAGTAACCAGCAGAAGACAAAGCAGATGACAATAGTTGTGATTGGCGCTTTAAGGGTTAATAAAAGAATTGCCCACCCCAAAATATGGTTAATGCAAAAGGTATGTTTCGAAAGTGACCTTTCATTTATCATATACCATTTTTCTTTCATCTGTTTGTTTTATATTGGTAAAGTGACTTTGTATCTTTTCGATAGTTTAAGCTGAAAATGACTTTATATCGAAGGTGAAAGCTGAAAATGATTTGGTATCATGACAAAACACTGTGCGACCAGTGAAGACTGAGATCAGTCAGCGCATCTGCATAGTCTTATCAGTCTTTGCTGACTGTGCCTTCTACAGTCTTAGGACTATCCAAAGAGGGATAAAAGAGAACCCTTGCTATATAGGATGGATGTACAGTCTGATGTGAGTCTTTGCGAGTCAGAGAGATCTTAGGTTTGTGCGCTGGCTGAAATCATAAATAGCAGTGCATTTTTCTGTATCATCTTAAAATTATACTAATTACCAAAACATATATAAACCAGAGCTCCGCAAACTGAGCCTTGTATGCCTGTGGCAAATAATAAGATGTAACACATGTATAATTCAGTGCTCAGGACGTAAACCTTAAGTGGAATTAATGGGGAAAAAAAATCAAAAATAAAAAAATAAAAAAAATAAAAGACTCCGCAAAAGGGACATAACTCTGCTGATATTTGGTGAACTGTAATCTCGAGACATAATGCATTGTTCCACATCATGGTGTAACTATCCTGATTGGATGTAAACTATAGGAGGAGTTAGCCAGAAATGAAAAGTTAATAGAAATTTTCAAAGGGGCATACTTCTGCTAATATTTGGTGGACTGTAACTTCGAAACAATATGCGCTGCTCCACATCATCCTGTTACTATTTACAAAGTTTCAGCTTGATCGGATGTAAACTGTAGGAGGAGTTAGCCGGAAACGAAAAATTTACAGAAATATTCAAAGGGACACAACTCTGCTAATATTTGGTGGACTGTAACCCTGAAATAATATGCTCTGCTCCACATCATGGTCTAACTGTATACCAAGTTTAAGCTTAATTGGATGTAAACTGTAGGAGGAGTTAGCCGGAAACCAAAATGTGTACCGACAGAATGACGGATGCCAGACCCTGTAACATAATACGTCCATTTTTTCAAACGGGCATATAATGAATATTAGATGAAAGTTCAAAGTACTTCAGAGTTATTAACAATTATTCAAACCAATTTTATCATCATCCAAAAATGTTTATTATCAGGTTATGATTAACTAACAAACATTTGTGAAAAAACAAGAGCTGTCCGATAACAGCATAGCTAACCTGTTTGCGCCTTGTCTACCTATGTTTTCACGTTAAAATCTAGGTATGTCATTTCTCTATCAAATAGTCTTCAAGATATAAGGTAATATCACTGGACTGTGAAATGTAAGTTACAATGACCTACATATATTTCAGGTTTTACTGTCACATGGAACTAGTATTTATAGTATGATAAATCAAATAGTCTTCAAACTATCAGGAAAAATCACTGGACCATGAAATATTCTCACACTGACATGCATATATTTTAAGGTCAGCCTTTGTATCACAATATTTAAGGTATGACATTTCTCTTATCAAATAGTCATTGAGATATAAGGCATAATCACTGGACCGTGAAACATGGATCATACTGACCTACATATATATTGAGGTCAATCTTCGTGTCACATGGAAAATTCTACTAAGGCATGACATTTCTCTATAAAATAGTCGTCAATCTATCAAGTTATATAAGGCATTATCTCTGGTCTATGAAATATAGGTCACACTGACCTACATCAATTTTGAGGTCACTCAAGGTGTCACATGGAACTAATATCCAAGTTATGACACTTCTCTATCAAATAGTCTTTGAGATGTAAGTCATAATCACTGAACCATGAAATATAGGTCAAATTGACCTGCACATACTTTGAGGTCACTCTTATAGTCACATGAAACTAATTTCAAAGGTATGACATTTCTCTATCAAAAAGTCTTCGAGATGTGAGGCATAATCACTGGACCATGAAATATAGGTCACACTGATCTAATTATATTCTGAGGTCACTCTTCCTGTCGCATGGAAATAATATCCAGGGTATGACATTTCTCCATCAAATAGTCATCAAGATATTTTGGTTTGTGCTGAGGTTTTACGCCCAGTCAACACAATGGGGTCATGTCAAACACGGTCAGTTTTACCTAATCATATATTTACTGGGCAGGCTTAGTCCTCTAAGACGTTAACCAGTATTGTGCACATTCTTTCGCCAGAAACTGACAACTGCCCTTCTTGAATTAGCAGAAGGGAGAGAATGACCGTAGAAAATATTTCATGATCAAATCTCCACGAAAGAATGTTGCCAACCCGGAGGGGTCAAACCCACATCCTACCGATCACCAGTTGGATGGGCATCCAATTGAGCCACCGAGGCCGGCCCATACACTCTAGTTAAAAATTGACCTTAAGAGGGATTTTAACCTTGTTATCCGAAGTCAGGAGCGCTCAACTGACAATTGCCCTCTTTGAATTAGCAGACCCCTGAGAATGATGGTAGAAATAATTTCGTGATCAATCTCTAGAAAAGGTATGCTGCCAAGCTAGGATTCAAACTTGCGGCCCTAGAAAATACTCCATGATGAATCTCCACGAAAGAATCTTGCCGGCCAAGGGGGTCGAACCCGCAACCTCCTGACAACCAGTCGGATGCGCATCCAACTGAGTCACCGAGGCTGGCTCATCGAGATATAAGGCAGAATCACTGGACCATGAAATATGGGTCACAATGACCTACATATATATTAAGGAAACTCTTCATGTCAAATGGAACTAATATCTAAGGTATGACATTTCTCTGTCAAATAGTCTTCGATTATAAGGCATAATCACTGGTCCATGAATTATAGGTCACATTGACCTACATATATTTTGAGGTCACTCATGGTGTCACATGGAACTAATAATTCCAAGTTATGGCATTTCTCTATCAAATAGTCCTCAAGATATAAGGCAAAATCACTGGACCATGAAACACAGGTCAACTTGACCTACATATATTTTGACGTCACTCTTAGTTAAGGTTGGCTCGATTAATCGGATAATCTATTAAATGATTGATAAATTCTACAAAAATGATTAAAGAGGGTTGCTAATTATTGATGGTTTGACTTCTGTGTTTGTTACTTTACCGTATTTACCCTTAGTATTTAGGCACCTCAGCTCCTTACCATGTACATACTTTATCTAAAATTTGAACAAGTCTAAGTTACTATCCACTGTTGTGTCTAAAATTGCTGGGTGAGTGGCAACAATTTGTAGATCCTGATGAGATGCTGCATTTGCGGCATCTCATCTGGGTCTACACTGTTTGCTCAGACCAGTCTGACAAAATACGAACAATAAAGTATAACATATGAAAGGGTCATGCTCAAATGCTTGAAGTTTCAATGGCCCAGGCAATCCAATGGGGTCATAATCAGCACGGTCAGTTTACCTGACCACACTCTTACTGGGCAGGCTATGTCTTCTAAGCGGTTAACCAGTAGTGTGCACATTGTTTCGCTAGAAACTGACAACTGACCTTCTTGAATCATCGGAAGGGAGAGAATGACCGTAGAAAATATTTCATGTTCAAATCTCCACGAAAGAATTTTGCCAACCCGGAGGGGGTCAAACCCGCAACCTCCCGATCAACAGATGGACGGGCATCCAATTGAGCCACCGAGGCCGGCCTATACACCCATGAAATAAATATTGACCTTGAGGGATTTAAACCTCATTATCCTAAGTCAGGAGCGCTCAACTGACAATTGCCCTCCTCGAATTAGCAGACCCCTGAGAATGATAGAAATAATTTTGTGATTAATCTTTAGAAAAGGTATGCTGCCAAGCTAGGATTCAAACTTGTGGCCCTAGAGACCTGCAGTCTAATGCACTACTGACTGCACTGTTCAGCCGGGTCCAATCCATTGATTTCTTTTTTTTTTATTTGGGTTTTACAGCCATTTCAAGAACATTTCACTTATATCGATCTGATCGTACATCAGAGGTGGGCGAAAACAGGAGAACAGGCGGAGACCACTTGGCCATCAGTAAGCAGAACTTGGCTTTCCCATGTGACCCGAGCGAGGTTTGAACCACAGCGGTGAGAAAACTCATGGATTAAGAGTCAGTTCGTTTATCCTCTAGGCTACAGGGGCCCGCCCAATCAGCTGATGAACACTAAGTAAATTATTTCTAGCATAAGAGGGCAGCACTATTACTCTGCTACCAGGCCAGATTTTGTGTAAGTGTTTCAAAGTCTGCCTGGCAATGGTTCGACAAATGATTTAAATGTATATAGTAGCCAGGTAACATTTCGAGACCTAACTTTGCATGCTGGGTACCCATACCGTCTTTTAGAATATCTTGGCGTCAGGTATTTCCATTTCATCAACATGTGCATTTCTTTTTACCGAATATAGTTAAATTGCACATGCATATGCCAAATATCCAGCTTTTGCAGATATTTTGATACTTGGTGGAAAAGTCTCTTACTTGAAATTATATTTAAATTTTTTTGCAAGACCAAATTTTTATCAGATGTCTGGTATTCTACAGAATTTATATAACTGGCCCTGTTAATTCAATTCATAAGCTGCAGAATAACAGCTTCTGTTCTATGATGACAATATGATATGCATGCAATCTGTAGCTTGTCCGATAACTGGTGTATGATGAGTAAGGGTGTCAGAAGGCGATTCGTTTCTGATTTTCTATAAATGAATAAGACCGTATTAATAAGAGATGTTACTGTAATTGACCTAAAGACACAAATGTTGTCAAACATAAAAGTAAAGCGTAATCACTTAAAAACGACGATAATCAGTAAACTTACATTTTGTGTGGTTTATTTTCCGCGATCTTCTTCTTCGTTCCAGTCAGCTTGTTAGTGATGTTAAGAATATTCTGCCGATAATGGAACATCTCATCTTAGGGTACTGCACCGGATCTAATTTGGGATTGTCTGAACAAGAAGTTCATTTGCTTTTGTTGCAGAATCTCTCGCTCTCTCTCTCTCTCTCTAGCCTCATACATTTTTGTTTCAGGTGTAGGCCTACCTCTCTCTCGCTCTCTCTCTCTCTCTCCAGCCAGTCAGCATTTGTTTGTTTTAGTTATGGTTATACCACACAATTAATCCTCAGGGTTCGATTCCCGGCCAAGTCATACCGAAGACTTTAAAAATGGTACTAGCTGTTCTTTCATTTGGCATGAAGAAAGTAGAGCTAAAGTCAGAACTAGTCAGCTCAGTGTCAGTAAAACGAGTAAGGGCGCTGAACTAAGAAACTTTGGGTTTACCGACGTTTTATAAAATATTGAATTTGTTTTTACAAAAATATGTTTTCAATTTGGTTAACAAACGAAAATGTAATGGGTATTTTTTGTAATGAATTGTCCAAATAGCAGTGCGCACTCGGAGACAGTCGGAGAGTTACGGAGATCGCCAGACTGGCGGAGTAATTTAAAAGAAACAAACACGAGGATTTGGGCATTTAAAACGTATTTTCTAATGTATATTTATATTATCTAAAGGTCAATTTCATCATTAAAAATAAAAACATACTTATTTCGGGACCGAATGTCAATTTCCCACGCTTACATTGTATGTGATAAAGCGCACTATTTCTTCGCTAACTCGTACCCCTGATATGCACCCTTTTCCCTATATGTAAGGTGCAAATTCGGGGTAGATTTTACACGGAGCCGTTTCCGTAATGTGAAAATCGTGACCGTCTCGGTCCATCAAAAATAAGTTAGGCTGGTTACTTATTGACTCACCCTCGTACAATACTCATTCGGATTTGAACGAAAGCATACTGCTTATTTAGTTGATCTACCAATGCACAATATCTATTGTGAACATTTATGGCCAAAGCGTATTTTTAGAGAAAGCAGATGTTTACATAAGAGACGGAAATCATGAATAGTTACAACACGTTAGCATAAAATGATATAAACAAAAGGCAAACTAGTAAAGAGGTAGACGAAGAAAAAATAATTATTAATGTAGAAAAAAAATCATAGACATAATCCATACAAACTGGTGGAGATTAATTATACCGAATTAACAGAGGGTTGAGAGCATAGGCCAAGCGTACAAAGCTCGGGCAGCTGAGGGATTCTATATTCAGTTTCAAGAGAGTCTTTATTATATATACTTAAGTATCTTTCCAAGAGTATCTAAAATGTACTATATTCAAAGCCAGTACAAAATCATAAATAAATATAAATCACAATAAGTTATAACTTAGGCTCCAGTACCATAGAACCTGCATTATTTTTTTTACAGTTTTTTGAAGTATGCTTGCACAGCCTTGAACATATTGACATTTCTTTGATATGAGAAATCTTTGTTTCAACGCAACAAACAATCAATAGTTTCCCTACAAAACTGAGAAACAATACGAATTAGTTCGTTTGTTTCTGTAAAATGTGTACATCAAAAAGTAGTGTTCTGCATTTTCTACCTCTTTGCATCGACATAACGGTACCCAAGTTTGACATGCTATACATTTTGACCCATAGCCAAATCCCAGGACATGACCAAGGAGTAAATGTAGCACAGTTGAAGGCTTTGGTCTGGGTAACTTATTAGCGTAAAAGGTACCAAAGTTATGTCCTTAGTAGCATGCCGAATTTCCAATTTCTAGCATAAAAGTTACCCATGTAATGCATTTTGATCCCTAACCCCACCCCAGGGCATGACAAAGGGACAACTGTAGCACATAGTTGAAGGTTTAGGTCTGGGTTTAGGTCTGGGTAGGTAATCAACTAAGTTTCAGATCCTAGCATAAAAGGTACAAAGTTATGACCTCCAAGAGTAAATGTCAATGTAAACTTGAATGTAAACTATAACATTTGTAAATATTTGTATACATTTTGACCCCTAGTCCCAACCCAGGGCATGACATAAGAGCACATCTAGCACAAAGTTGAAGGCTTATGGTTATGTAAGTAGCATACCACATTTAAACTTCCTAGCATAAAAGGTACCCAAATACGCCCTCCAAGGCCTGTACGCACATACGGACGTAACATTACGGCGAAACGCTAAATGCATGCCCCACTTCTGCCTTTGGCAGGCGGGGGCATAAAAATGCGCGACATTTTATCCAAATATCAGTTCATTAAAAGCAGAAGGCAACCTTATAATCTAAAACGTCTACCTACCCAAGCAAAATTTACCTCAAATGAAAGGCGAAGTGTTACAAAATGTAAGAGACCGAACTGCAGCCTCTGTATTGATCTGAAAGAGGTGTTACAAAATGTAAGAGACCGAACTGCAGCCTCTGTATTTACCTGACAGAAGAGTATTAAATAACATTTAAATGCGGAAAAAATTCAAAATCCATGAAAATATGCCAGTAAGGTCAGAAACGTCATTTATATCATGAAATGCAGCGACTGCGGGGAGGAATATAAAAATTATTGGGGTAACTGGTAACTTCTTGCGGTAAAGGGTTATCGTACATAACCAGCAAATCCTTGACCACCCAAGCAAGAATGCTTAAGGTAAGTGAACATAAAGATAACTTTGCGAAAAATATATACCCCAAATATTTCTCCCGTTTTATAAGATGTACACAGAAAATGCAAATACGACGGGCAAAAGAAAAAAAGTTCATAAATGCATTAAAAGCAAAATTAAACAGGACTACTTAGGTACTGGTGCCATCAGGGTATTCACAGACCAGGACTAATTAACCGGTAATTACGTCAATAGTTTATCGTGCACGGAACGTTATCATAACGTTATGTTCTCGTTGCTAGGAAATTCAGTAAATGTCTTCTTGAAAATCTGTACTAATCAGTGAAACCGCGGTAGCATCACGAAAACATACCTATATAATTTTGACCCCCTTAGACCCCACTTTTATATTGTAAAACTGGGGTTTACAAGGGTATACATTATTTTTCTTATTTCTGCTCAAAAACATAGATTGTGGGGACTAACGGTTCTAACGAGTACCCACAATCTATGTTTTGAGCAGAAATATGAAAATTATCAGAAGTTTTCATCTGAAAATTTTCATATTTTGGTGGTAAAAATTTCAGTATAATATTATATGAATAGGCGTGTTTTCGTAATGCAATATTATATTACAGAATATTGTGGCAATATCGGACTTGTTGATAGTTCTATATAATTTCCTTGTATGTGGGACTATTGTATTTAAATCTCTCGCTTGCGCTTTCATGGCGTTAAGTATATGCCAAAAGTTTAAAATCACATAGCAATATATGTTTTTTAAATATTGCATCCGTTTGTTTTGCGTTTCTTTTTGCGTTCAAAACACATAATTTCCAAAAGAGGGGTCCCAAAATGAGAACGCATTGACCAGAACCATGAGTACAAGATGACCAAAATGAGTACGAGTTGACCTAAATGAGTACAAGTTGACCGAACAATGAGGACGAATTGACCAAATGAGTACAAAATAACCAAATTGATGAGAATGAATTGACCAAATTGAGAACGAATTTACTTAAGTACAAGTTGACTGTGTGAAGAGCGAAAAAAAATGTCAGACAGCACACATGCCTAAAACTGAAGAAGAGCAAATCTTTTTGAGTTCCCTATCCCCAACTAGATAAATATCTTAATATAAAACCATTTAGCTCTAGAAACTTCAGTGATGCAATACTATAAAATACATAACTGACACAGGAAACAGACCCTTTTGCGATTTGCGAAAAACACAGGCCCTGTTAAGCCTATGCGATATTGTAGTATATGTCAACGAACAGAGAGTCCAAATGAGACCCTCGTTGTTCGCATATGGCATAAGGGCATTTTCCCACGTTACGCATTAATTATATTAATAACACGACTTCTTCGATTCATATTGTTATATCATAATAGAAAGCTGCTGTTCAAAAGGGCAAAAAGTGTCTACGGGCAAATGCGGTCATAGGGCCAGATCAGAATCAAAATAATTGATCATTCTTTGATGTATGAAAGGAGAGGAAGTGCCCGGATGATACTTTGCGCATATGCTGGATGATCTGAATTAGCGTATTTTGTGCATGTTCGAAGGCTCTTCGTCGCTTGAAGTGACCCATATAAATATATTATTGAAGAAAAGAAAACAGCAATAAAATTTGGTAAACATAACTCGTCCCACGTGCAGTCATATGATTTATCTGTAGGCCTACCTCAGCTCATATGGGCAGCCCAAGGATGTTTAATCTGGTGTTCAAAATTCCTGAAAGCGGTTAAGTTCGCTCTTTTTCTCCAAATTTCCAATAAAACGAATTAAGTTGGATGCAAAGCTAGATTTTAATCAGACCTGCAATCAAACGAATAGTAAATACCCAGGAATAGCCATCATCAATGAATACAGACATCCCTAGCCACCAAAATTAATGAATAGAATAAAATTTTATTTATTGCACAACTATACCTTATTAGGGTTAAAGGCAAGCAAATACAAACATGACATAGTACTTTATACAATGACATGAAAATAATTTCATGATCATTTGAATGAGAAAAAAAGTACTGTCTTCAGTCATACGAGCCATAGTATGCTATGATATATTGCATTTACTTACAAAAAACCCAACTGATTTCAAATTGTATCGTCTGTAGATGCTATTAGTTTGATGAACTGCTCTTTTTGAGACTCAAATGAATGGTTTTTAGAACAGCCATGTTTTGAAACATTTTATTTCATAGATCTTTATACTTAGAGCAATCACAAAAGATTTGAACTTTATCTTCTAAAACATTAGAAATATTACACAGTCTGTCTTCCAGTCTTTGCCCTAAATATCTTCCCCTTTCAATTTTGAGATAATGTGCGCTTATTCTGAAGGAATTTAAAGCTTTTCGTTTTTTTTTTCTATCTGGTAGAACATCTTAATAGTTTTCGAATTTAAATGTGTTTGCACTACCATTCAAAGACAGGAAGTCCCAGATTTTCTGGCACTTTAATTTGAAAATACAGCTGGGCCCAGTTGTTCAAAGCGTCGTTAGCTTAACGAGCTCTTTAAGGGTCATTTCTTTAACTGTTTTAGCGGATTCAATACACAATATTCTGATATTTTTTTCTGAAAAAATGTGAGTAGTTTTTGCACTGCAAACGCTACTCACATTTTTTCAGCAAAAAATTTCAGCATACTAAATTTCAGCATGTAAATTTTAACGAATCGTTAACTAACGATGTCGTTAGCTTTGAACAACTGGGCTCTGATTGTTAAAATTCATATTTTACTTGTACCACATTTTTAGCTCACCTGAGCTGAAGGCTCAAGGTGAGCTTTTGTGATCACTCACCGTCCGTCGTCGTCCGTCGTCGTCGTCGTCCGTATGTCCGTCCGTCCGTCCACAATCTTTAAACAACATATCCTCCTTAATCACTGATTGGATTTTGACCAAACTTCACAGGAATGATCCTTGGTTGGTCCTCTTTCAAAGTTGTTCAAATGGTTCCGGTCCGTTGCATATCTAGGTCACAGAAGCTAAAAATAGATTTTTTAACTAAAAACTTAAAAAATCCTCGTCAGAAACCACTGGACCGATTTCAATATAATTGTGCAGAAATGTTCCTTTGGTAATCCTCTACCAAGATTGTTCAAGCCATACGGATTCGTCAAAAAACATGGCCGCCATGGGCGGGTTTTTTTTCCCTATATATCTATATAGAAAACTTTAAAAATCTTCTTGTCAGAAACCACTGGACAGATTTCAATATAATTTTGCAGAAATGTTCCTTCGGTGATCCTCTACCAAGATTGTTCAAGCCATTTGGATTCGTCAAAAAACATGGCCGCCAGGGGGCGGGGCTTATTTTCCCCATATATCTATAAAGAAAACTTTAAAAATCTTCTTGTCAGAAACCACTGGACTGATTTCAATATAATTTTATAGCAATGTTCCTTTGGTGGTCCTCTACCAAGATTGTTCAAGCCATTTGGATTCGTCAGAAAACATGGCCGCCAGGGGGCGGGGCTTATTTTCCCTATATATCTATATAGAAAACTTTAAAAATCTTCTTGTCAGAAATCTCTAGACCGATTTCAATATAATTTTTTCAGAAATGTTCCTTTGGTGATCCTCTACTAAGATTGTTCAGGCCGTTTGGACTCGTCAAAAAACATGGCCACCAGGGGGCCGGGCTTATTTTCCTTATATATCTATATAGAAAACTTTAAAAATCTTCTTGTCAGAAACCACTGGACCGATTTCAATATAATTTTTCCAGAAATGTTTCTTCGGTGATCCTCTACCAAGATTGTTCAAGCCACCATGATTCGTCAAAAAACATGGCCACTAGGAGGCGGGGCTTATTTTCCTTATATATCTATATAGAAAACTTTAAAACTCCTCTTGTCAGAAACCACTGGACCGATTTCATTATAACTTTGCAGAAATGTTTTCCTGGTGACCATCTACTAAGATTGTTCAAGTAATCATGATTTGTCAAAACACATGGCTGCCGGGAGCGGGGCTTATTTTCCCTATATATCTATATATAAAACTTTAAAAATCTTCTTTTCAGAAACCAATGGACCGATTTCAATACAACGTGGCAGGAATGTTTCTTTGGTGACCCTCTACAAAGATTGTTCAAGCCGTCATGATTCGTTAAAAAACATGGCCGCTAGGGGGCGGGGCTTATTTTCCCTATATATCTATATAGAAAACTTTAAAAATCTTCTCGTAAGAAACAGTTGGACTGAGTTCAATGTAACTTGGCAGGAATGTTGCTTTGGTGACCTTCTACCAAGATTGTTCAAGCTTTCATGATACGTCAAAAACCATGACCCCCAGTGGAGGGGGGGGGGGGGCTTATTTTTCGTATATATCTGCGTAGAAAACTTTAAAATTCTTCTTGTCACATACCCCATGACCAATTTCAATATTACTCGGCTGGAATGTTGCTTTGGTGACCCTCTTCCAAGATTGTACAAGCAATCATGATTCGTCAAAAAACATGGCTGCCATGGGGTGGGGCTTATTTTCCCTATATATCTAAATAGAAAACTTTAAAAATCTTCTTGTCAGAAACCACTGAACAGATTTCAATATAACTTGGCAGGAAGGTTTCTTTGGTGACCCTCTACCAAGTTTGTTCAAGCTGTCATGATTCGTCAAAAAACATGGCCGTTAGGGGTAGGGCTTTATAGCTATACAAAATACTTTTAACCTCTGGACCAGTTTCAATATAACTTGGCAGAAATGTGACCCTCTTTTAAGATTCAGTTCAAGTCGTCAAGATGCGTTAAAAAAAACATGGACGTGAGTGTGGTGGTGCGGGGTGTGTGTGTGGGGTGGGGGGGGGGGGGTGGGTGTTGGTGCTATAAAATGTATACAAAAATCCTGTGAACTTGGCTGAAACTTCAACAGTAAATATGCAAATCTGTTTACTCAGGTGAGCGATATAGGACCATCATGGTCCTCTTGTTTTATCAATATGTGAATTTCTTCTTCTTCTTTAGGATCTAAAGACTAAATAAAATAGGAGTTCAGGCAAAAGCTGCTGTGTAAATGGAAGTGTATGTTTGCAAGTTTGAGCTCCGTACTCCCTAGCATCAAGAGTTTGGCGTCCTACAGCATTTTGGGGCTCTCTACTTCCCTAAATCGATACAAATACATGGAGTGTAATCTAAAGACTAATAAATTGTTTGAATGTGTGTCGATATGGGTATCATGTGCATGGTAATTAGGTTGAATATGGTATGTTCAAACATAGCTCTAGTTAAGAGGGGGTATCTGGTAAATAGTTTTCTTCTTTCTCCACGAAAACTAATGTTGAGGGTACCCATTAGAAATGCCTCACCTTTGATTCTTGTTTCCCCACAAAAGCACATATTTTGGGTACTCATCAGAAGCGCCTCGAAAAGACGCTTGCAATGAGTACCCACAACATTTGTTTTTCGCGGAGAACTAAAAAAAATATGAAAACAAATATTGTGGGTACTCATTATATATACATCGGCGAGGCACATAGTGAGTACCCACATGTTTTCTTTGAGAAAAGAAAATATTAGTAATTTTTGGTACATAAAGTAGGCTTTATCTGGGGGCATTACAAATGAGAAGAAAACAGCAAAATGTTAAGCATACCTATTTTCATGTAAAATGCTGTACTGTTGACTGTAACTGGATCACGTCTCACATTAGGGCTGCCGCTGGAAAATGGGGCCGTGACCTGAACATAGCATTTGAAAGCCACAATACCTTGATTTTTATCGGTATTAGATACATTGTACCGCAAAGTTGTTGTCTGGTCCCTCGAGCACTCTGCATCAAGCTCACGAATTGGTCCACTGGTTTCAACACCAATACTTCCAATAATACCTACGTAGATTATACTATATAAATTTTACGTTGTTTTGTTGGATTTGTTCCCTGATATCTCCGACACTGCTGGTTTTCCACCATTCTATTTCTGTGTTTGGAATGCTGCCAAGTTTACTGTAGCAGTCAAGCTCTATCTCATCACCAACATTCACTTTAGCAGGATATGTAGAGGTACCGGATATTGGAAATCCATTCATTTTGACATTCATTGCAGTATCTGCTGGAAGGGCTAGAACAAAATATATATTAAAAAACAAACAAACAAACAAAAAAAAAAAAAAAAACAAGTAGTAACTGCATCGCTAACATTAATGAGCCTTATAAAGGATAGGCTATTTCATTTTTTAAAAGTGGGTGAGGCGGGGGCGGGACGATGTTGTCGGCCCTGGTTGCTTTAAATTTGTTCTTTTTTCTTCCGCGGCGCAAACCTGTCATTTATTTGCGCTTGCAAAGCGAACGACAGGATCAGGCAAAATTGGGTCTCGGAACTTTTATTTAAAATTCCCGCCCTACCCCTTAAAATCAGATGGTCGCTCCCTAAATACTGAGCAGGAACAAGGTTTTCAAATGGTGTCTATCGCAATGTTCAGTTTAAATTACATAGTGAGCTTGCACGTAAGAGAATGTACCTTCTGACATGTGCGCCCAACGAAGATTCAAATCAGTCTGTGCATCTGCGCAGTTTGATTAGAGTTTTTGTCGTCAGATTGAAGAATTTTTTGTATCCTTGGCAATCCAAAATAGGCCCAGTAAAACTTCTGAACAGACTGCACGAATGTGACGCTAATCTGAATCTTCGCTGGGCGCACATGTTCGAAGTGATGTTTTCTGATGTTGAGGTTCATAGTATTTTACGAAGCTGTGGATCCAAATGTCATGGAGGTTTTCTTATTTCTCCACAAAAAACAGGCACTTCTAAAATGTCAGGCGCCACAACATATTTTATGGAGCAATTACAGACACATTTCACCTTGATACGCCTCTTATATACATAAGCTCTTCAATACTTAATTCTGTAAATGGGGAAGATTGTAAAACCTAAGATCATTATGAGAATGTATGCACTACAAGGATTGCTAGAAGAAGAAACAACCAACCCTTTCATCCCTAATTTATGTGCTCCCAGCGAAGATTCAGATCAGCATGCGCATTTGCACAATCTGATCACAATCTTTACTTGCCGCATTTTGGAATAGCCAAGGATGCAAAATTTCTGCGTGTGGACAATGAAAAGTCTATCAGACTGCGCGGATGCATGGCTGATTTGATTATCCGTTGGGCGCACATTAGAGACTCTTTTCTCACATTATGGCTAAACCAGTATTACTGACTTATAATCGAAGCACTGATAGCACTAGCGAGTGTGTTGACTCTGTGTGTAGGGTAGAAAAATAGTCTTGAACGAGGATTCAAAATTGTTTCATTTGCCCCTTACCTTTCTGTAACTTAAGCAAACAGTTAGGACTCTGATAAGGCGCCGCGTTCTGCGCCGTCTGATCTGGGTCTGCATTATTTGCCAATATATTTCAAATGTTCCAGTCCAGGTTTTACACATAACCCTCTTACACTGCAGTCTGATGTCACAGCGACAAGAATAGCGCATCACTTTGATTTTGTACAAACGCGTAGTTTAAATTTTATTCGCAAGGGCAACTAACTACCTTCAGTATTTTTATTGTTTGTATACTATGGCTCGACTGTGAACAATCTACCAAATAATTCTCGTAAGTAGTTATCGATTCTATTTCTGTTTGCATCCGCGTAGTCTGATCAGAATCTTCGTTGTCTGCAAGAAGAAGAATTGCAATCTTAACCATCCAGAAAGCGCAAAGTGAAGATTCTGATCAGACTGCGCTAATGTGCAGACTGATCTAAATCTTTGCAATTCGCACAATTTTGAAGGTACGTTTTCTGACGTTGCGGCACAAAGGCAATACCACTTGCATTTACCTACCACTTGCTGTAAAATTGGTTGATTCAGATACAGTGTAAGGGTCGGTTTGTGAATCGTCATAACGGAATTCACAGAAATATTGTCCAACATCACTACCGGTGAATTCGATGGTTGGAACTCAAGTGCTATACTACTTTGTTTGGGATCTAGCGTGTCAATGCCACCCGATACTGTAGCTCTATTACGGATATCTGTTACACCAAGAGGTATACTGGCACCGCTTTCACCAGCCCGAACACTTGTTATGACAATAGGATAGGTACTGCCTAGTTCTCTCCCAGTTAACCTTGAAATTTTCAGACTAGCTATATAGTCGACATTCAAAGCAGTAATTCTTCCACAAGTCAAGGTTGTTTTTACTGGTTGACCTGTCCCTTGGTAGCCTAGAATAACACTGTAAAGGCTTATTGACATTAAACCTCCTTCAACTGAAAAACAAACAGAAAAAATACGAATCCTAAATAAAGTACAGTTCTCTCTTAATCTCTAGTGGACCTGATTTTTTTTTATTTTTTTGTTATTTTTTTTTTTCTCGTCAACCGTTATGTTTCTGAAGCCCTCTCAGGAGTTTTGGGTAACAGGGGGAATAAGGCCATTTATTTCAGGGGAACAAGGAAACAAAACTCTACAACTGAAGGACACAGGGGAACAAAGGAAATCTTTTGGAACAGGGAACATAGAAAATCAAGATTATGATTTTTGGGAACAAGGCAAAAGGACTCCCCGCGTCGGAAGGACCTCGTTTTTGTTTTTCTGTTTTTTTTTTTTTTTTTTTTTGTTTTTTTTTTTTGAACAAGGGAAATGCCATTTTCGTGGGGAAAGAAGGGAAAGCCACTCCCCGTTGGAAGGGCCTTGTTTCTGTTTTTGTGCTACATTTTTTCATTATTCCATTGGTCGATAAAAACACATCTGGCATAGTAACCTATATAAGGGGAGTAATTTGCATAAATAGTCCGATTTTTTTTTTATCTCCTGTTCTACACGGGGCACTATACTAGAGGTTTCAAGATCATTACACATAATCACATAATCATTAGTAGTACTGTCGTATGAAAATGTTTAATGTTTGTCTGAAAGATCGTATACAGAGAATTCGAATTGACCATGGAATCTTGTCAGGTCCAGCAATCATTCAGTGATGGCGACGTAGCGATACACGAACCGCCTACATAATTTGTTACGTTGAACCCTCCAAAAATATTTTCAGACTACCGAAGCAAACACGACGCCGTCATCAGATTCATTCGAACTTGCTAGTGACGGCATTTCTAAACTCAGTCGCGTGCCACAAGAAAACGAGAGAGAGAGCGAGAGAGAGAGAGAAAAACAAATACCAAATAGCTTCAGCAAAGTACGGTCTGATCAAAATTTTCGCTACCCCGGCGAACACAGTAAACAGGTATGAAAACAGCAAATATATAGACTCATGGTGCATTTTAACAGATGAAAAGAAAATATATTCATTCTATACCTAATTATTATGGTGAGCAAATTATCTCTCCCTCCACCCTAACTCAATTCCTTATTTTCTACACAATATGGAACCAGATTACTATTGACTTCACACTGTTTTGTTACCCTGAAAAATAGTCCTATCTAAAATAGAGTGTACGGAGTAGACTTTGTATTCAGGGTAAGGTAAAGAAGACTGCATTGTTCTATTTATTTCAGGCCAAAGGAGGTTCTTGGAGGTGACAAATTCCAGATTTTAAAAGATTCTGTAGGCAACTATTTGACTGGATGGAGTACTACAACGAGTCGGTCTGTCATTTCAGTTTGTGACCCTGAACAGGAAGAGTTTTTGGGATGTCATGTGGCGGGCAATGCCATGTGTTTTCGAACAGGGCATGAAAATCCCAGGATCTGTTGCTGGCTCAAATAACTCTCATATCCTACCTAAAACCTGGATCTGATTTGGGCCCATGGAACTGTAGCAGATGAGACACTTCTTATTTCTTAGCATTACAGGCTATGGAGAAATAAATAGGGTTGTATAGCCTATATATACTGAAAGGAAAAAGAAACGCAGGGTAAATTTTATTCCTAAATTTCATTCAAGTTTGAAAAAGTTTGTTAAATATTTTACTATGATTACAAAACGGTACATGTATGAAACAAAAGTTCCAAATTTCATTGGTTTGTGATCAACAAGTCTCGAGTTATTGAAGTTCATTGGTAGCTACCCCTCAAATCTTGAAATCAAAATCAAACTGAAAATCAATATCGGGTGTGCCCCCCACTTGCTGCCTTTGCTGCCCTAAATCTCCTTTGGATAGAGTTAACCAAAGCATTGACAGTTCGCATCGGGATGTTATTCCATTCATCGATCAACGCATTCCTTAGTTGTGCGAGAGTTGCGGGGTGATTTCGGCGCTTCCTAACCCTTCTGTCCAGCTCATCCCACATGTGCTCTATTGGGGTCAAATCTGGACTGTACGGTGGTCATGCTAGTGATGCGATGTTATTGTTTGCCAGGAAATCCTGACAAACTCGGGCAACATGTGGTCGGGTATTGTCCTGCTGCAGAATCAGATTACGTTGTTGCACAAGCGGGACTGCAACAGGACGCAAGATCTCATCCCTGTACCTTACTGCGGTCATATTGCCCGCAACAATAATCAACTGTGATTTTATCCCGTGAGCAATGCCTCCCCAGACCATAACGGAACCACCCCCAAACGGATCCCGTTCGACAACACAGGCGTCGGCAAAGCGTTCTCCGCGACGTCGGTACACACGACGTCGACCATCTGCGCGATAGAGAGTGAACCTAGACTCGTCCGTAAAAAGAACTCGTCTCCGCTGCCTCATCGGAAATAGCCTGGGCGCATGCGCCGTCAACCACGCCATACGACGCAACCTACGTGCCTGGGTCAGAGGCAGACCAACGTATGGACTACGAGCTCGAAAACCAATCTCACGCAATTGACTCCCAACAGTCTTCGATTATGCGTACCTACTGTATTAAGGGCAGTTTCGGTAGCAGTGAGATGACGATTCCGCAAATGTGCCAGACGGATTGTCCTGTCTTGACGTCGCGACGTCACGCGTGGACGCCCAGACCGCGGTATGTCTGCTAAATGCCCTGTCTCCCTTAAACGTCTAACAAGACGTTCAATTGTTGAGACGTCAACCCCAAAATGATTGGCAACTTGCTGTTGCCTCTGACCCTGCATCAGCAACGCAATTGCCCTACCCCTCTGAACATCAGTCAATCGTACCATGATTGAAAAAAAGTTCAAAGTAGCGTAAAAATGAAAAGAAAAATCGGTAAAAGAATCGAAGAGCTTTGTGTATCGTTGAAGTGTACCAAATGGTGTGAGGAAATCTTGTGCTGAAGGTTTAAACATGCTTGTTTTGCACGAAATTTTGGCTTTCCGTATTGCCCGTGCAATGCACTGTGTAGTGCACGGTTGAATAATTTCACACACTGGGTAGATAGCACATCGACCAAAGACTCGTACACCCGCGGTTCACATTCACAGGACAATCTGTAAAAGTGTATGGCTATAGTAAACACCGTAAAAAATGGTTAAAATAAGAAGGAAAAAACTATATAAGCCTCATAGCTGGCAGAAAAGGGTTTTTTTTTGTTGGACAACTAGACGACAGATTCCTTCTGTATTTGTTGGATTTCTTGCTACATGTCAGATCCAAAGTACAAGATAAGTTTGATTTTTTTCTTGCTATATGGATCAAGAAATTGGCCATTGACCTCAGCAAGGGTCCACGTTCAGCCATAGCAATTTGTGTATTTAGAAGTAGTTACTTTCCTTGCATTGATGTGGATAAAGAGAGGTACTTTTTTCATTGATAATTGTCACAAATGAGAATTGATGATTTTTTTCAATCGCCTGAAGAGACTGTTTGAACTGTTTATGTTAGAATCATCTCAACGAGACGATTCTAATGAGCATCTTGAACATTACAGGTGAGTAGAGGTATGAATAAATTATTTTGTTTGATTTTCTACTAGAATTACGGTATTTTTCCTTACTATTTGGACAAGTTCGTTCTTACCATACTTATTCCAAAAATGAATATTCTATTCACCCTCAGTTTTCGGGCATACATGCCTGAGCAAACAGTGCAGACCCAGGTCAGACGCCGAAAAATATGGTGACTGATCAGGGTTCACCCCGTTTGCCATCCACATCCAGCAATTTGTGGACTCATCAGCAAGTCCCAAATTAAACCTGTTCAAATTTTAGGATAAATATGGTAAGGAGATGGAGTGAGTGGAAGTATCCGAATGCTTGGGATAAATACTGTAAGCTAGTTTGTATGCCTAGTTTTGTGACGGAAATGGCAATCAGTGGGCGTCCAGATCAAACGGCCCTTTTAAGGATGTCATTTCATCAGGGTATGCACTGTTTGATCTGGCCAGTTCGTTTGAATATCGTCTTGATCTTGGCGCGTTGCATGCCACATCTTTTTTGTTCTCTCATTAGTATGTATAAGTAGGACTCATATAAGGATGTCGTGTAGCTCTCGTGCTCTTGCTGTTGATATTCATTGTTGATGTTGTTGTTGCTTATATTGTTGTTGTTTATGTTGTTGTTGTTATTGTTTATGCTTATGTTGTTGTTTGTTTTGTATAAAATGACTTATTTTCTATCCTTTTCCAGATTCCCTGCCAAATATATAAAACTATATATTATAGAACTCCCCATGTTACAAGAGTTGTCTTTCCTTCGACAGAGATCGATGAAATCTTTTATTCATACAGATAGAGTTTAACTGGATTACTAACAAAAAGCTGTCTATATAAGTAAAGGCTCGGACTCAACGGTTTATTAGGTCCGCGGTAGGTAGCCTAGTTAGCTAGCGAGCTAAGAAGAAACAGCAATATGGAAATATAATATAACCCATTGTAGACTGAATGAACTCCCCCACACTATATACTGGAAGATTCTAATTTTGATTTTAGGTATGTCAGGCTATGTGATTTAGCTATTCCTAGAGAAAAATGATTGAACTATTTTCAAAAGTGGAGACCCTGATCAAACGACGCATTCTATGGCACCTGATATGGGTCCGCTGCACTGTTTGCCATCTACCCCTTTAGGGGTCTCCAGATTACAATGGGATAATAGGATATATGCTTTTGATTTATTTTTCTAACTTTTGCTGTGTCTCCTCTAAACTGGAGTCCCATAAAAGGTACATCAGTAAACAGTGTAGACCCAGATCAGACGACACAGAACGCGGCGTCTGATCAGAGTCTAACTTGTTGGTATTGAATGCATAAATTCGTATAATACATAGTATTAATAAAATTTCACCAGACATCCCTTCTACTTAAAATTCGGCATAAATGGGTAAAGAAACACAATCAAAAGCACACCTACATATTACAGGTGTGGTTACCGTAACCATTCCAGGATTCGATATAGAATTTGCAAAAATAGTAGTTTTATGAATTAAAGTATAACAAAACAACAACAACAACAAACGTAGAGTTAGAATCTCACTGGATAAAGTTCTTTTTTTTCTTCTTCCTTTTACATATTGCTGAAACAGCAGCAAAACATCTGTTACCGATAGCCAAAAATATCTTAAACTGCAAGCATCGCAGCTAGATTTCTACTTAAACGATCGACATCGGACCGTTACCTGCCCGAAAGGAATACTGTCGGGCCGATAATAATCCGATATAGATTAAAGCAGAATGCTAGCTGAGATGTGGTTACCACGAGACTGGGCACTTGGATTCACTTGAGAGCGCCCAGTAAGCGTTCTACATAAATATATAGCAGACCGTTAGCGGCCCGTCAGGGTAGCTGACGGGCCGCTAACTGCCCGCTGTTGCTAGTTGGATGGCATGTATGTTAAAATCGAAAAGGCTGGTGCCGATCAGAAATTATTATTTTTTTACCAAAATGAACTATATTTGATCAGCAACGTCAGAAAAAGTATCATCGGACATGTGCACGCAGCGAAGATTTAGATCAGCCTGTGCATTTTTGCTAGCCAAGATTACAAAGTTTCTTCATGCGGACAATGAGACGATAAATAAATACACTAAGGAAATGCCTCAATCACGAAGTACAGCCCTCCCGAGGCATCAGATGAGGAACAAATAAGGACAACACAAACGCCACATATGATACAATAGGCACACAAACAAAGAACAACTGCAACAGAGAAACCGCATCAGGAATGTCAGAAAGAAAACTACTAGGGAGAGAATGCGCTTAAACTAGTACAACTCTGATCAGACTGATCAAATGCGCAGGCTGTTTAAAGCTTCTGTTATGTGTATATGTCAGAAGGTACTTTCCTCACATTACGGTTCAATAACATTCATTGAGACCGCTGATTAAGATTCATTTAGCCTGATCTTTGAAAACAATGCTGTTTATTAAGAATAACTGAATCATTTTCATGGGAGGTAACGCTATGAAAACTGTCTTGGCTCCTGTACAATATTCGCTAGCAGTAAGAAGAGATTCCTTTAAAGAAGGGAAATAATGTACAAAGAAAGCAAACAGGAAGTCACACAATTTGTCTTCCTTGTAAAAATACTCAATACATCTAGCAAGTGAGTCGAGTCCCTTTGATGCATTCGAATACCCACAGACACCATACCTAATGTAATGTTCTCAACAGAAGTAACTTTTACACTGCAAAACAACGAAACCAACAACACATTAATAACAGTGTAGATTATGCCCAGGAAGAGCAACAGTCCTAGAACATAGCCTAGAGGAAGAGCGAAGAAAAAAACCCCCAAAAAACAGGACAGACAGCACACTTGCCTAAAACTGAAGATGAGCAAACCTTTCAGTTCCCTATCCCCAACTAGATAAATATCTTAATATAAAATCATTTAACTCTAGAAACTTCAGTGAGGCAATACTATAAAATACATAACTGGCATAGGAAACAGGCCCTTATGCGAATTGCGAACAACACAGGCCCTGTTAAGCCTATGCGAATTAGGTCCTGCGTTGCACGATTACAGAATAAATAGATATTGTAGTATATGTCAACGAACAGTGAGTCCAAATGAGACCTTCGTTGTTCGCATAAAGGCATTTTCCCACGTTACCCATTAATTATATTAATAACACGACGTCTTCGATTCACATTGTTATATCATAATAGAAGACTACTGTTCAAAAGGGCAAAAATGTGTCTTCGGGCAAATGCGGTCAGCACAGGCCCAGATCAGCCTGCGCATCCGTGCTGTCTAATCAGGGTCTTCACTGTCCGCTATCAAAATAATTGAGCACTCTTTGATGTATGAAAGGAGAGGAAGTGCCCGGATGATACTTTGCACATACGCTGGATAATCTGAATTAGCGTATTTTGTGTATGTTCGAAGGCTCTTCGTCGCTTGAAGTGACCCATATATATAGTAATGAAGAAAAGAAAAAAGCAATAAAATTTGGTAAACAGAACTCGTCCCACGTGCAGTCATAAGATTCATATGTACCTCAGCTCATATGGGCAGCCCAAGTATGTTTTAATCTGGTGTTCAAAATTCCTAAAAGCGGTTCAGTTCGCTCTTTTTCTCAAAATTTCCAATAAAACCAATTAAGTTGGATGCAAAGCTAGATTTTAATCAGAAATGCAATCAAACGAATAGTAAATACCCAGGTACAGCCATCATCAATGAATACAGACATCCCTAGCCACCAAAATTAACGAATAGAATAGAATAGAATAGAATTTTATATACTGCACACCTATACCCTATAGGTTAAAGGCAAGCAAATACAAACATGACATAGTACATTATACATTGATATGTAAATAATTTTATGATCATTTGAATGAGAAAAAAAGTACAGTCTTCAGTCATACGAGTCATGGTATGCTACATGTATAATATATTGCATTTACTTACAAATAACCCAACTGGTTTCAAAATAGTATCGTCTGTAGTTGCTATTAGTTTGATGAACTGCTCTTTTTTTAGACTCAAATGAATGGTTATTTAGAACAGCCACGTTTTGAAACATTTTATTTCGCAGATCTTTATACTTAGAGCAATCACAAAAGATTTGAACTTTATCTTCTAAAACATAACAAATATTATACAGTCTGTCTTCCAGTCTTTGCCCTTAATATCTTCCCCTTTCAGTTTTGAGATGATGTGCGCTTATTCTAAAGGAAATTAAAGCTTTTCGCTGTTTTCTATTTGGTAGAACATCTTAGTAGTTTTCGAATTCAAATGTGTTTGCACTACCATTCAAAGACAGGAAGTCCCAGGTTTTCTGGCACTTTAATTTGAAAATACAGCTGAGCCCAGTTGTTCAAAGCGTCGTTAGCTTAACGAGCTCGTTAAGGGTCATTTCGTTAACTGTTTTAGCGGATTCAATACACAATATTCTGATAGCTTTTGCACTGCATATTTTTCAGCAAAAAAAAATCAGCATATTTGCGTATCACTCGATGTAAATTTTAACGAATCGTTAACTAACGATGTCGTTAGCTTTGAACAACTGGACCCTGATTGTTAAAATTCATATTTTACTTTTACTAGATTTGTTTTTTTTATCAATATGTGAATTTCTTCTTCTTTAGGATCTAAAGACTAAATGAAATAGGAGTTCAGGCTAAAGCTGCTGTGTAAATGGAAGTGTATGTTGGCAAGTTTGAGCTCCTTACTCCCTAGCATCTAGATTGGCGTCCCACAACATTTTTGGGCTCCCATAATTCCCTAAATGCACGCGTTGAATCGATACAAATACATGGAGTGTAATCTAAAGACTAATAAATTGTTTGATTGTGTGTCGATATGGGTATCATGTGTGTGCTACTTAGGTTGAATATGGTATGGTCAAACATAGCTCTAGTTAAGAGGGGGTATCTGGTAAATAGTTTTCTTCTTTCCCCACGAAAACTTATGTTGAGGGTACCCATTAAAAGTGCCTTACTTTTTTTTTCTTATTTCCCCACATAAGCACATGTTTTGGGTACTCATCAGAAGCACCTCAACTAATCGCATGCAATGAGTACCCACAACATTTGTTTTTCGCGGAGAACTAAAACAAATATGAAAACAAATATTGTGGGTACTCCTTATATGTACATCGGCGAGCCACATAATGAGTACCCACATGTTTCTTTGAGAAAAGCAAACATTGATAATTTTTGGTACATAAAGTAGGCTTTATCTGGGGGCAATACAAATGAGAAGAAAACAGCAAAATGTTAAGCATACCTATTTTCATGTAAAATGCATGCACTACATGTTGATATAACTAAAAGCTACTAGACGATGGCATACAGTGTAGACATTGATCAGTTCTTCGGTGTCTGATTGGAGTATACACTATCGATTCAAGCTTGCTTGTATGAATACTTTAGTTAACCTTAATCACTCTCTAGGCAAATTCAGCAAACGATAAACTGATGGTATTTTTCTCATTTTTCCAGGAAACAGGGTTTGACATTCCAGACAATTTGCATGAAACGTCCAAACCGGTTTTCTGGGAAAAATCAACAAAACATGTCAGTATGTCGTCTGCTGAAAATTTCACCCAGTGCTAAGCGTTAAAGACTCCATATTCGTCAAAAATAGACATTTTTTTATCCCGGAATGGTTTCATAAATTGATACATTGTATTAATACAATCATAAAATGTGGCACCTGACAGCCTGTAGAACTTCATTTATTCTCTCAGTCTTGAACTGCATCAAAATTAAATGTATTGGAAACATTAATTCAGAGATACGATAAAACAAATCATTTCATTTAAAAAACGAGAGACTAACTGAAATTTTAGAGGCTGTCAGGTGTCACATTTTATGATTGTATTAATACCATATACAAATTTATTAAACCTTTCTTGGATAATAAAATGTCTATTTTTATGAATATGGAGCCTTTAAATTGGTAGTTTTATTCACATTTTGCAGGTGACGTCGTGTCATTTGCCATAAAACCAGGAACTAGAGCTCTTTTGGGTATACCAGTGGAGCTGGTGTGTGAGTTAGAGACAGACATGGAGGCAGTCTCTGTCTATAAAACTGAAACCCAAACATTAGATTCAGAAACACCGTTTGCGTATTGCACTGCCTACGGGTGTAAAAACAGCGAGGCCAGATATCATTGTGAACACCTAGGAAAAACTGTCACTGTAACTATACATCGTTTTGATCCATATAAGGACCAAACTTGGTGGACGTGTACTAGTACTGGCACGGAAAAACAGTTTTATTTGTTCGATGAAAGTAAGTATAGTAGACTCTCGTTATCTCGAAGTCCAAGGGACTCTCTGTAATACTTCGAGATATCCGTACCTCGACATATCAGATTTGAGGAAAACAATAAATCGAACAACCACATTTAATAAATATATATATGTAATTTGACTCCTGAAGTTAAGAGATGTGTTGAAAATATTGTGGAAAAGAGGAGAAATTGTTCCTAAGGAGCAATTTCTCCTCTTTCCCACAATATTTTGATATCTGTTGTCAGATTTCCATGTTAGAATAGGGGCCAGATTTTCACTTCGAGATAAACGGTTATTCGAGATAAGCGAGGTCGAGATAACGAGAGTCGACTGCATAACATTTGAGTACCTTAACTTACAAACGTCTCTGTACATATTGCTCGACCGGCAGAAAAGTCAACCGACCTTAAGCTAGTTGATGTTTGGAGTGTCCCGTAATTATCCGTGCAGTTATTAGTGAAAATGGCCATAATTCTTGAACCGTTTGGAATATTCTGATAACTCTTGTCGCACACAGATTCATTGACTAGGGCTGAGCCGAGGCCCCAAAATGTGAAAATATTATAATGGCTGTAGGTCTCAAACTATATAGGGTACTTTGATAAAATTGTGTATACATATTAATATTAACAAGATCTAGCCAACGGAATTGTCAAATGCCTTTTTTTTCACAAAAAGAGGCAAAAGAGCGATCAAAGTCCTTTTCTGTAGTTGGTTAGTAAAAATGACCGTAAGTCTTGAATTTGGGCGCATCCATTGTTTCCGAAAAGGGTGTCAGTCAAAATAAATAAGTTCTGAACAGAGGGATATTATATATATTACAAAATGACAAATAGAGTAGAATCTGGTGAGGTGTCGCGACTGGTTTTGGTTTGCAGCAATGAAAGATTTATTATTAAAAGAAGCCATTTTGTATGTGGTATCAGTTTTGGAGGGGTCTGAAGAAAAATACTTAAGTATGGTAATGCACCCCATAGATTATTGGTTTCTCTGTAGAATACAATGCTAAGAGTTAAAAAGTCTCTCACTTGCTACAGTTCCATGGTCCAAAATCAGATCCAGGCTTTGAGGCATATGAGTCATCCTGGGATTATTGTATCCTCTTCACCACTTCGAAAACACATGACATTGCCCGCCATATGACATCCCAAACACTCCTCCTGTTCAGGGTCACAAACTGAACTGGAATGACCGACCGACTCTTTGTAGCACTCCTCACAACCAAATAGTTCCCAACAAAATTTTTTACTGCCTAGAATTCTTCTCCTCCAGGAACTTCCTGAGGCCTGAAATAAACAGAACAGTGCATTTTTTTATTTTTTTTTTTTTTATGTTTTTCCTTATTTTCCCGGAAAAAGTCTTTGACATTTCACCGTATATTATTTGCAACAAATATCAAAGCCTATTATCAGAGAAAAAAAATATTTCAAAATGTCGTCTGCTGAAAATTTTACCCAGCATACAAAGCGTTAAGGTTTTCCTGTCTGTCTTGGCTAATGAGATTGCAATGATTGCAACGACCAACGACTCTACTGGGTGTCTTGGTAATTTCAGCAGACGATGAATATGTGAATATGTGATACTTTCTTAGTTTACCAAGAACATAGGATTTGACATTTCATGCATTTTTTTTCTAAGTAGACAATTTGCATGAAATGTCAGTCTATCTTCTAGCATTAAAAAGAAAACAATTATTTCAAAATGTCGTCTGCTGAAAATTTTACCCAGCATGCAGAGCGTTGATGTTTTCTGTGTTTCAGCTATAGATATTGCAATAATTGTATCAACGACTCCACTGGTTCTCTTGGCAATTTCTGCAGACAACATTATATATATATATATATATATATATATATATATTATATATATATATATATATATATATATATATATATATATATATATATATATATATATATATATATATATATCGTATATTCTTAGTTTTCTTAGAAAAGTAGGCTTTGACATGTTATGCGTCGCCTAAGGAGACAATTGGCATAAAATGCCAAAGCCTTGCCTCTGGGATAAATAAGAAACAATATTTCAAAATGTCATCTGCTACAAATGTTACACACCATGCAGCGCTTTAAGCTTTTCTTGTCTGTTGTAGCTGATTGTATCCACAGCTCTTCTGGCTCTCTCGCCAATTTCAGCAGACTACAACTTCATGATATTCTTTTAATTTTCGGAGAAAATAGGCTTTGACATTTCATGCAAATTGTCTCATAAGGAGATAATTTGCATGAAATGACTAATCCTATTTTCTGGGATAATTAGGAAAGAATATTTCAAAATGTCGTCTGCTAAAAATTTTACCAAGCATGTTAAGG